>PVJA010022060.1:0-34730 GCA_004027025.1 Myocastor coypus
AAAAAAAAATAATAATGTTGATTTAGAAGGGTTAATGTTTAATTGTTTGATCAATCTTATATACCTATATGTATTAATCTAAACTGATCTGACGATGAAAATATGTAATATAACCATTGTTAAAAAAAAACTACAGAGTACAGTGTGTGGGCATGACCCACCTCCCTATTGACGTTGCTTAGAAAAAAAAAAAAAAAAAAGGAAAAGAATATACTTCTCTTTGGACTAAAAGGAAGCAGATACATACAGTCAAATGTGCTGCAATTGCAGTGGGCCACCAGTGAAGCTTGTGATGTTGGAGGCTATTGAATCTAAGCCTCCTAAAGCTCATCTCATCAATCTAGCTCTGTGTTTCGTGCATTGTAATTAAGCATTTTTTTTTTTTTCTTGCTGGTTGGTCAAGGGCAAGTTGAAGCAAGACCTGTATAACAAAACATTCATTTTTTTTGTATCTTCCAGGGTCAAATCCCCTTAGGATTAAATTTGGGACCATAGGCAGTACTTTGTAGAATGGAAACAACCAAAATGCCCATCATTTGAAGAATGTTTTAAAAATGTGGTATTTTTATACAATGGAATACTACTCATCCATAAAGAATGATAAGTTTGAGGACTTCATATATAAATGGATGTATATTGAACATATACTAATTAGTGAAATAAACCAGACCTATATGTGTAAATATCATATAGTGTCCCTAATATAAGAACTTTAAAGAAGAAAACAAGAACTTAAGGGCAGAACACAGCTGAATGTGTTATGGATTAAACAACGAGTGACTGGAAGCAGATAAAGCAGAAAACATATCAATAGCAAAACCATACTTATGTACACAGGATCAATCAGCTATTGGTCTCAAGAACCTTCAAAACGTTCAGCATATTGATTATAGCACAATGTAACGCTAAAACTATGTTTGGGATACATGTCACTTTTTTTTTTTTTTTTTTTTGTCTTTTTGAGACAGGGTCTCCCTCTGCAGTTCAGGCTGGCCTTGAGCTCACTTTTGTAGCCCAGGCTGGTCTCGAACTCACACCGATCCTCCTGCCTCAGCCTCCCAAGTGCTGGGATTATAGGCGTGCGCCACCACGCCCGGCGTTCTCTTGTCTTTTTGATATGTACCCTCTCTCTCTTTCTTTTTCCATTTCTCCTTCTGCCAATTTTCCCTCTGTCTTTCATTGCTGGAGATCAAATCCAGGGACAATCCGCCACTTAGCTACAGAGGGAGCCAAAGCCTCAGCCCCTTTAAAAACAACACAAAACAACAACAACAACAACAAAAACCCTTTTATTATTTATTTATGTTATGTGTCACTCAGCCTGCCCGTGGAGACGGGGCTGGCACACATGTGGTGCCAGGGATTGAATCATGATCCTTATGGTTGTGGTTGCCTAAGCTTGCCTAAGCAGGCACTTTATTCTGCTGAGCTATCTCACCAGCCCAGCCCTTTTTATTGTTTTCTTAAAGACAAGGTTTCATGAACTTGCCCAGGTTAGTCTCCTACTTGGAATCCCCTTGCTTCTGCCTCCTGTGTGGCTGGAATTGTAGGTGTGGTGGGCTGCCTAGTAGAAACCTAAATTGATTGTTAAACACAGCATATTCCAGAACTGTCTCTGCTTTCACCCAGAAGTGTACCCCGTAAAGCAACTAGCCAGGACAATTCCTGTTCCTTTGATATTCTTTTTAATGACTTCAGGTTAGCCTGGAGATGGATAAGCTGACAAGCTTCTTTTGGACTTTCTTAAAAGTTCACTTAACTTTTATACTATTCTTTTCTGAGTGGTAGAATAGGAAGTCTTATTAGAAGGCTGTTTGATAGAATGCACATTCTTGAGAGCTTGTTAGGAGGGTCTATCAGGGGAGTGCAGCTACTCATATACCCTTGACGGAGCAATGATCCTCATCTATCGAGGGTAGTCGTCCTCTTTGACAGACTGTGCAGCTTTAGGAGGGATTCATGGAGAGTTGAGAAGGAAGGGGCACCTGCCTAGCCCGCCCAATCAGCTGAATTAACCGTGGCCTCAAAATGGGGTGACAGAGGTCACAGCCAGATCACCATCATATCCAGAATTCATATTCTGATTAATGATTTAACACATGACTCATTATGCATATTTCTGAGATGTCCAAAAATAATTTCAAAAACTGTTTAGTGAGACATGAATATGGGGCATTCATTTAAATTTCATGCTATAATTAGAGGTAACTTTCATGCAAAACGCAGATTAGTTCTAAGAAATAAGAAAATCTTACTTTTGGTTGTAGAACAGTTTAAAATGCACATCTATTGGGAAATTATAGCTTTCTACATAATTTTCAAAAGGTCTTTTCACAGTATCTGGTTTATGACAATGTTTAATTTGGTCAACTTTTCCAAAGGCTTAAGGAGCAATGGAACATTCTCGATTTATTTAAATTTTGCTGATTATTGAGAAGTCCTTCAACATTCAGCAAACTCCCCGATGTTCTAAGAGCAGAGTGGTACAGTACACTGGCTGATCTGACCCCACCTCTTACATTTTCTTACATTTACTTAGCATGTGAAATTAGAAGACACCTCTACCCTAAAGTGTAGGTATGAAGTGTAGAACTGCACTTGACGTGCATGTGGATTGGCAAACGTACTCTTATACTTCTGTAATGAAATAAAATGTCTACAATGAAAAAGAGGAAACATTTTCTGAATCAGAAGAGTTTCTATACGTTCCATTATACATTTAAAATTTAAGGTGAAGGCCCAAAGGCAGATTTAGCATACTCGTTCAACCGTAAGTCTGTGTCTCTGAAATATGTTCCTGTAGTGTACGCTGCTGCTACATCTCTCATGTAGAAATGATTATTATATTGTGAAGTCAGCAACAAAATCCTTGAGCTTTAAAATTGGGGACTTTTGTGAGCCTGAGCTAAACTGGTTCTAATTGGCAGCCTTAAAAATTTACAACCTATTCGAAATTGTTATGTATGTCAATCTTTCAGGCTAAGAGATATCTTTTAAGAAAACTTTCCATATTAATAATGATGCCCAAGTAAAACATGTTACGGAAACTACTACCATCTGCTTAACAACAACAACAACACAACAACAAAAAACCGACAAAGAAATACATAAAAACAAAAATAGGAAAATTTTCACAAAGCATGGTAAAACCTTGTGCCTTTGATCTCTGTGAACAGTCATTAGGTAGCGCTTGAAACGTTTATTTCCAGCTCTTAAGCAGCACCTCCTGTGGGCCAGTGATCATTCACTATTGTCATTACAGCTATTATTCACCATCACTAACCCTTGCAGAGCTGGCTTGGCAGTGAAGAATGTTGGTGTCCGTATGCTGCGCTTGTGCAGGAAGCTAACATTTCTTACTTCTCTCCCTATAGCATGTCACACAACTGTCCTTGCAAGGGTAAAGACAGAGGCTGCCATGTTCTTGAACAGTTCTTTCTTCTGAATAGTGACCTTGATTTCCAGATAGTATCCATTATCATCCCTAGACACTGATCCCCCAGTGGTGGGAAACTGGGTCCTGTGTCTGGCTGCTTTAAATAGCAGCCTGAGCTCCTATAACCCACCCCTTCAGGGGCACCAAATGAAGCCTGGAAAATCTGGGGAAGCCTAAGCACTGGTTAGACACAAGCGTATGCCAGAACTGTCTCCACTTTCACACAGAAATACCCCCACCCAAAACAACTAACCAGGATAATTGTCGTTCCTTTGATGTTCTGCCTCCTTTTAATGACTCTCCAGATTAGTCTGGAGATGGATAAGATGACAAGTCCACTGAAAAAGGTCGCAAAGGAGGAGAAAAGAAATGCTGATTGGATTTCAATTCTACAGGACATTCCTCCCAATTCTCTCCCACTTTCCTCTTGGGGCTTAGCTCAAAGATATCAGGGGACAGAATCATGAGGCCATTCTATGATGTCATAATGGCACGGCAACAGTTCCAGGATGTAAAGTTCCCTGGGTTACGGCATCCCAGTGCTATGGGGATAACCTGGGAACACAAACTGCCCACTACACTGTACTGCTCATGAGCTGCCCATTGGTCAACAGCTGAAGATGGGTAGCACCCATAGCTGGAGATGGCATGGTCTGAAGAGAAACATTCTGGACCCAATGATTCCTTTCTCTGTGACCAGGGAGAAGTCACACTCTCTGTGGCTGTGACCATTGGGCTTCCCACTTGGCCTTCTCAGTTAAACAACTTTGCGTCATTTGTTTGAATGAATTGATGTCAAATCAGGTTGTATGGGACCTTGACCTCTGTACCCCAGAGGGCAGTGTGTTCTCAGGGGGACAGAGGGAAGCCCTGTAAGATTTTTGTTTATCCTTTAAACTAAGTTGCAGATACAAAAGGAGAAATTAATCCAAATATGCAATGTCCAACACAAAGCCTAGCTAGTCGGGTAGTGTACTTGGAATTTTTGATGAGTGGATTCCAGGTGCTCTAGCCACACATACACACACACACACACACACAACTCTGAGATGATGGGTGTGATGAGTGTGATACTTTGACTGCAGTGACCACTTCATTATTTCTGAGTACATCAGAATATTTGGTTTTCTTTGTTTTTCTTTAGCAAAATAAGATTGCCTTGTAGTAGGAGCCAAAGAGTACTTTTGCTTCCCTTGAAATAAGAAAGGCATCTTACAGAATGCAGGAACTGCAGAGGCATCTTCGATGGTGTGATTGCATCCTGACTGCTACTGTGCCCATGAGTGTGGGCTCTATCTCTTGTTGTTGGGACTCCACTCGTACACTTTCATCCCTGCCATATCCCCAAGTCATTTGGCCCAACAGGCAAAGTTCAGCATGAGAGGGATTTATTTTCTCTGATGATGTTTTCTAAGGTGGAATCAACACCATGCCTCACAGTGCTCATTGGCGGCAGGCGAAATGTTGGAACCCAGGAGAGGGACTGGTTTACTCATTTGCTACTGGAAAGGGCCTATCAATAGGTGAAGAGGTCCCAGGCAAATCATGTGGCTGTCAGGAGCCTGCCAGCCCCTGCTCCAAATAGCTGGAAGACAGCAGATGTGTTCCCCAGAGCGGCTCTAGTTAAGCTACTTCTTTTCCTTAAGCTTATCCGTCCTATCCATAGGACCCTGTCCATACTCAGCAAATCATAAGAACTTAACTAGTTCGTGATGGAGTGAATAAATCAACCCAGGCAAGCCACACTTTGTGTCTCCTTCTGATTTTATTTTGAGGGTCTTGCTTTCTTTGCATTCTAGGCTGGCCTTGAATTCCCTTTGTATCCCAGGCTGGCTTCAGTGAACTCATGGTGATCATTTTGCCTCAGTTTCTTAAATGTTGGGGTTACAGGTATATATTACCATCCCAAGCTACTATATTTCTCTCTTCTTGTTGTAATGTCTGTTTTCGTCTTTTTGAGACAGGGTCTTGCTGTGCAGTTCAGGCTGGCCTTGAGTTCACTTTTGTAGCCTAGGCTGGTCTAGAACTTGCACTGATCCTCCTGCCTCAGCTTCCCAAGTACTGGAATGATAGGCATGCGCCACCATGCCCACCATACATTTTTTATGAGTATAGTATCATTCTGTCTGTCTGTCTGTCTGTCTGTCCATCTGTCCGTCCATCCATCCATCTGTCCACCCATCCATCCATCCATCCATCCATCCATCTATCTATTCCATCTATCTATCGTGATTGAGTGATAGAGTTCATTTTGTGCATGTTATGAGTGTGTGTGCCTGTTTTGGTCTATTTTGGAAGTATGCTGTATTTGAGGTAGAAAAATAGCAACTTTTTTTCAGTGTGTGATATGGTAGCACTCATGAGCGCGTGCGTGTGTGTGTGTGTGTGTGTGTGTTTACAGTGTATTTTAAAGCAGTAAGTGATATAGCAATTCTGCCTTCTAGGGGTATAAGCCCATCTACTTCATTCTACAACCCTAATTTCTCGTGTTCCTACAAACCAACGTTTATTTCCTGTCCTCAAAAATGAGTCACATCATTGTCTAGGAACCAGTTTAACTCCACAGAGCAGGGACTCCTGCTGACACATATCATGCTTGCTGTTTTGTGTGCCTGTGGACAGACTGCATCTCTCTGCTTGGAAATGTGATGGCGTTACAGATGAGCACCTTAGCTTTTCAAGCTTGTGTGCAGAATTATTTTAGTTACCAAGTCTTTACCCGATTAGCTTTCAAATTTCTATATTTGCTCTAACCAGTCTTCTACATTTCCATCAACATGACAATTGTATAGTCATCAATTTTGTGGAAAGCCTTCTTTTGGGAGAATATGATCTATTCATGATTATTTAGACTGTGATCTATTGACAACCGCTTTTTGAAAAAAGTGCTACTTTGCCCTAAACTCTGTTTGTTAGGGAGCTTATTCTAACTGGATAGACTACACACATTTTGCTGTGATTGAGATTTTAATCCCATCGCAGGATGTCTACAAAAGTGCACCTCTGGGTCACTATAGATTTGTTTTTAGAAACTAATAACTTTGACACAGCTGATGTTATAAACTTAATAATTGCATTTAAAATCCATAAATTTTGGTAAAATTTGTTGATATACTTTAGAAGGGTTGGCTCTTTGGACAAGACTCTTATGCTTCCTGAGTGCTTGTTTCCTCATTAGTAAATGGAGAAGGACACATCGGTGTTTTCAATATTCCCAGCAGCCCCATGCGAGGAACTCCTTAACAGCTGTAGCCCTTTGTCTAATAGACAGTAAGCTTCTTATCATGTTCCACTGTCTGATCTCATGTACCAAATAGTTCCTATTAACAATGAACAAATAAGTAAAAAGCATCATCTCCGAGTGGCTTTTTAACTGAGGATGTGTCAGTAAATGAACTTGGAATGGAATTTGATTTATTTTCAGTCAGATCCTCAGACAGAGCTGACTTCGCAGAAGGAATACAGTTACCTGAGTGTTGGTCTCTGACTCCAGGTCTCAATCCAGAGCTTTTTACACGATGTGTTGTGATCAGAAATATAATCACAAGTTTGGGAGATAGATTGTCTTCTTTATCAATAAATGATAGATAGATAGATAGATTAATAACATTTTCTTCTGATTTTCCAATACTAATTTTAGTCACTAATTTGCATTTTGCAGTACTCCAGAATTTTCTTCATTTGGGGTGTGTCTGAATTGCTTATGTGTGTCTCTAGGTGTCCCAAAGACATAGAAATATTACTTGACTGATTTTCTTTTTTTTTTTTTTTGTCTTTTTGAGACAGGGTCTCGCTCTGCAGTTGAGGCTAGCCTTGAGCTCACTTTTGTAGCCCAGGCTGGTCTCGAACTCACACCAATCCTCCCGCCTCAGCCTCCCGAGTGCTGGGATTACAGGCGTGAGCCACCACGCCCGGCTTTGACTGATTTTCTAAGTTCGAGGTGAAGAACTTCCTAAATTTCATTAATGTTTTGACATTTTATTAATCTGAAGTGTTTGGACAATTCAGAACTTGGAGTACAAAGTCATGAGCTTTCTTTGGCCAGTAGATGGAGGTATTTCATAGGGAATTACATAGTGGAGGAACAAGTGTTTTTGTTGTTGTTGTTTTAAAAATAAGATGGAGGAACACACTTGGGGAGGAGAGCTGAAAGCAGAAGATTAGAAACACACAGAGTGGTGCCCTGACCTCTACTAACATCCAGGCTTTTGAACTCTTGAAGCCTCATGTGCTCAGCTCTCCTTGTTTATCTTCTGAGACTCTATTTTTCTTGAAAGAATGGAAGGATAGATTAAACTGTTGATGACTATGGAGGTTTTAAAAAACATAATCGTTATGGCTCCTTAAGAGTTGTACAAATCTTTTCATGGGAATGAATAATGCAATCAGCCCTATCAGCAATCAGCCCCTTCAGCAATCAGCCCGGCGGAACACCAGTTGGTGATTTTATTAGAATGCTTGATGGTCACCGGCAGGAGTGGGCAAGGGTGACGGCACTGGTGCTGCACCCCTGGCAGCAGCTATAGCAGTGCTGGCCTGTGTGGTTCCATGGATGTGATTACTAAGCCACCCTACTGTCTCTCTCTTGGGCTGCAGAGAATCACTGAGCATTGTCCCAGCGGCTGGTTGCATTATTCCCATGTGAGCTATGAGTGTCTGTTTTCAAAATCCTGATTTCAATGAACTGTGCATTTGTTTGAGTCCCAACATGAAGCTTAGGTGAAAAATCAGTTGTCACTAACAGCATAGAGGATGAAAGCCTTGTTTTCGGTATCAGCTGCCACAGAGCTGGCAAAGGAATGCAATGCACCTCCTCTGGCAGGCTTTGGCAGGATACAAAAAAGCACAGTCTTTCAGCTCCATCTTTGGCTGGGGACAGCATGGCAGTTTTCTACTTATCTCATGAGAGAAACTAAAATGACAGAGATGTAGAATGACTTTCAAAAAATGAAATCTGTTTTAACCTATGTACTTTAAAGAAAACCCAGTGTTGATGTAAGCTGCACACATGAGGCAAAGAACTAGTTAACATCCAAGTCCGTTGCTACTCTGTGATCCTTATCAAGAGAAATCCTCCCGGAACTCTTCTGGCATTACTTTATGCACACTGTGATTTTAATTGCATTCACCTAAAGACTGCCTTTACCTACAACACCTGTGATGTAGAGTGATTTGTATCAGTGCATTTGTTGTGTTTTTCAGCTTAACCTTGAGGGATTTTGAAACATAATGTGAACAACTGTGTATCTTATATGATACCAGAATTATTAAGCATTAAATCTATTCATCTGCTAGTTCTACTTATTCCTGTTGCATAGGAAGAAACTAAGAACGAGGGAGAGGAATTTGTTTTTAAGTCTGGGAAAGCACATTGGAGCTACCCTGATCTATTTAAATGTCTATGATTTTGGATGGAAAAAGATGGTGAGCTGTCATCAGGATGAAGAGTAAACATATTTACTAAAGTCGTTGAGCTTCCTGAGCATTACAAAATATGCTCTAGTCTCACTTCTAAATGACATGAAGCCATGGGGCTGGGAGAGGGCTATATAAGAGATAAAGATCAGGTCATTCTGCTTAGGAGACACAGTGAAAGGAGAAAGCATGGCGACGTGGTGGCCAGGTGTTACTTGATCTTGTGAAAACCAAAATGGTCATCTTTGCCAAAGTAAGCCCTTCCTTCCATCGCTGATACTGTCTTGCAGTCAGTAGCGATTAGCACCCATTGCTGACTAGCAAGCCGCACTTATTTATTTCTCTGCTTTAAAGCAATGGTTGATTTTTGTGAGTCCTGCCACCAGGTGGTAGTATTGGCCAATGTTTGCCCTCTGATAGCTCTCCCCTCCCACTCTGAGCCACTTGTCCTTTATAAAAGCATTTTTTTTTTTTTTTTTTTTTTTTTCCCTGGGGTATGAAAAAAAAAAAAAAAAAAAATCTTGCTTGTTCGCAGTTCTTTACCAGAGTAACTAGAGTGGGGAGAAATGCAATCTTGAGAAACAATGAGATAAGAAGAGAGCCTTTGTCTGTCCCTTCCTTGGCAAGGGCTTTGCTCCCCTCAATGACATTGGAAGGACAGATGTTCAGGGCTGTGCACAGCAATCTTGTCACCTCCATGATTGCCAGGCTGACTTTCCACTGTGAATTTTCCTAGGTCTGAGACTGTAATGTAGTTTACAAAGTTAACCCTTGCTCCTGTTCACAATCCTTGGATTTAAAAAATGTAATGAAAGCTTAATTTTAAAAATGCTGATCAAGATACTATTTGCATATCTCAGAGAGCTATAGAAAGGATTCCTAAAATTCATTTGGAATCAGGAAAGACTGAAAATACCAAGGATAACCTTGGACAGCAAAGGCAAGGCCAGGGGCATCATAATCCCTGACTGAAAGTATACTGCAGAACTATTGTGATAAAATCAGCACAGTATTGTGGTGAAAACATACCTGGGAATCAATGGAACAGATTAGAAGATGCAGACACAGCTACAAACACACTCAGCCACCTTATGTTTGACAAAAGGGCAAGACAGTTTCGCTGGAAGAAGATAGCCTCTTTATTAAATGGTTCTGGAAAAACTGGATCTCTACATGCCAAAGACTAAAAGTAGTCTATCACCATTTCAATTGGAAAAACATTTATGCCCACATCTTACACCCTGAACAACTACTTTAAAGGTAGCAGTATAAATGTATCATTTATTGTTTCTCTCCTAATGTTTTGTTATGAAATTTTGTTTTACCTTTTTCCATAAAACGAAAAACAGTATTTTGTTACTTCTTTACTCAAAATATCTTGTTTAGCTTATTTTCTTTTCTCTTTTGGCTGCAAAGATTCTCCAACCGGAAAGATTCTAATCAAAGAGGCATGAGGGCTGTCACTGAAATCCAGACACAGGCATGAGAGCCTTCAGACTTGCCCACTCAAACATGGGGCTACAGGGCTTGCATAGAAAGGTGGAGGTGTCATTCATGTCTCCCCCAAAGGCAGTAGTTCTGTTAGGGCTGTGTGTGGTCCAGTCCTCTCTGCCTCCTTCTCCCATAGAGAATAAATTGGGATATGTCTAGGTTTCAAGACTCTTCATTTTAAGCCTTTGTCCGATTTCCTACCTCTGATTAATGGAGTAGGCAGCTATTGGCAATGAGCAGTCAGAGCCTGGTTCCCTGGCTCGGCCATGATTGCTGCCGAATGCATTTCGCTGCTGGGGTAGGGGAGGCCATGCAGGTATCTGGGGAGGCAGACGAGCCAGCTCTAATTCCCTATTTGCCAAGAGTTTCTGGTCTGAAAAGCACACATTTGCAGCTAATGGGCAATCTGTCACTTGCACTCTGATAGAAATCACATGCTCTTGAATAATCATTAAACAAATTGACAACACCCAATAGCTGGATGGCTTGGCTTTAATACTGCCTGGCTAGAGCCGAAGAGATGGAGTGAAATAAAATAAACCAACTACCGCACATCATTTGGACACTTGTTATTTCCAGGAGAATCTGTGGACTCCTTTGTAGAGGAGATGAGAAGGCTTCCCATTCAGGGCATAAGTGTCAAAAGCCCTCATAAAAATGGCTTTGACTTTGGACTACTTAACAGATATAAGAAAGAAAGAGAAGCAGAATTATAGATATGAAATGCCTCTGCTATAAGACCCATGGGTCCCATGGCAGTGAAATTTTGTACCATGGGAAAGCACTTTCAAGTATTAAGTCCTTAGGGAGTTAGAACTTTGGACACTCAATAAACAACAACAATAGATGTTTATGAAACAAGGGACTCCACATTAGAATACTATTCAGACTATCTTAATAAATCATCATAATAATGCACAATAGATAGAAATATCTTCACTTTCAGAGATTAAAGGTTTGAGGAACAGAGAAACTGATTCACTCATGGTTTCCGATCTTCCAAGTGGAAATTTTGATTCAAAGTCCGTGGAGTTGACTCCAGGGTCAGTGTCCTATTCACTCAGCCCCACTGCCTTACATGGGGCCCCTGCAAATGGATCCCTTTGTTCTGGGCAAGGACATCTTGTGTCTGAGGCTTTCTGCTTTCAGAGAAGTCAAACTATGAGCAACTGTATTCCCCCTTCAGCAATTTGCCATTCTAATGGACACCTGAAAGTTCATGGTTCTGCTTTGAGCACCTCTTATAACTGTAGAGACCAAAGGTAATTGGCATTAATCTCATGGTGTCTCAATATACTTATTATTACCATATTAATGTAAATTTTAATTTTGCTGATGTATATTTCTTATTATCTCTTTAAACATGTAGCATATTTTAAAAAAATATAGATATATATTTGCTTTGTGTCTTTGTTCAGACATTCTATGCATTGCAAGTTGGCATGAAACTCATGATCCTACTACAGGCATGTACCACCATGCCCAGTGCAAGATACTTTATATTCTTAGTGGTAAAATAATGGGGAATATTGGAGCATTCAATGAAAAAAAAAAGACATCTGTTGGTGGATTATTATCCTGTCATATGTAGCATGGAAAATTACCACAAAGTGGCACTGTTATTTTTAAGCAGTGGCAGTAAATGTCCAATATGGCCCAGAGATTATTTCAATGTACATTTTATGCCTAGAAAAAAAAAAAACACGAAAAAGAAATAGGACACAGGGCTCTTTTTTAACTGGTGTAATTATGAGTATTTTGAAATTTTTTTTGTAATCTGTATAATAAAAACATACTATTTCCTAGACAATGTTCTAACTGAATGATCACCAAGTTACTGCTGTTTCTTCATTTACCTTTTACATATGTCATTAGAGAAAAGCTTCCACATGCTACAGAGTCTGGATTCCCAGGAAGCTTTTTGACAAACTATCAAGCACAAAATCGCAAATACAAACAGGCACTACGAGTGAAGACAATATGTTTCCTTAAGAACTCAAAACATACGGACTGGACCCTAATTTGAATCTGCTCTGCAGGAAGTGGAGGGCAGGCCCCAGGGCAGGGTTGAAACAGAGGGGAGAGCAGGTACAAAGCTCATGAGGGCACGAGTTGGTCCGGCGTGCTCACCTTCTGCTCAGACCCGCGTAGGTATTGTTGCTATGCACTGCCTATTTTCATCCAGCTGGGAAACAACACAGGGCGGATCATTCCCAGTGGAACCATGGGAGCATAGTAGGCTAGGGGATGAGTAAGCACCACATGGTGATTTCTTCACAATAGGGAGATGTGTGTTACTATGTGGCAACGTGCCCACAAATATGCCCAACTAGATCTCAAAAGATAACTAAAAATTAACATAAATAAAAGTCAAGTAAGATGCGACAAATGACTGGGAGTACGTTTCAATCGCCTTTCTGAGTCATCAGGGACACAGAGCCATGTGTCCTGCCCATCATTCCAGATCCACTGTCCTCAATTTTAGCTTCTACTGTCCAGAAGCTGTGGACCCTGGCCAGGGTGCTGCAATGTCTAAGGTGGAAAACCTTGAAAGGTCAGTGATTTGAGAGCAAGTAGTAGCTAGTAATTCTTCAAAACTCCCGGACTTCGAATGCCACAATGGGCTAAGCGCCGGCCTCCTAGATTGACGAACTTCTTGCTCTTCAATACAGAGGCAACACAAAGGTTCTAGCTTTGGTTAAAAAAAAAAAAAAACAAAAAAGAAAAGAAACAAAATCCTCCTCATAAAACTGAAACAAGCTTATTTCTTTTGAAAAAATGACCTTGAAAAGAAAGCTCATCACTAATTTTTGGATAGAAGTTAATTTCGCAGATAAAAAAAAAAAATTTAGGAATCAAATGATGAGTGTAACTCATGAGAATTATCATGCTCTTTAGAGACACAGAGTAAGCAATCTGGGAAACTATTACAGCAATTGCTTCTGCAAGAATTTATTTTAATAGCTTTATAAAAGGTTTTAGACCTGAATTCATAGAATCATTAATTGTGTAAGAGAGTACTTAAAATTTAAGTTAAACTTTAGGGTATTTTATGGAGACAATGATAGATAATAGTGATATTTTTCATATTGTGAATTTGAGAAGCCCTAGGGACATTTCCTCCATGCATGTGTCATTCTTAAAGTGTCAATGTGTACAGCAGATGAGAAGAAAGTACATAGAGGAGAGAGATTGCAAAGTAGTTTTTTTAAAATTTTCCTATGGCCAGTCAGATAAGGATGTGGAGATAGGACAGTTTGACCTCCAGACAAAAATTTGATAAGGTTAATTTAATGAACACACGCACATACACACAGACACAGACACAGACACACACATACTTAGAAGGGGGCAGTAATACAGTTACAAATTTGAAATGTTTCAAAATTGTGTGTTATGAGCAGAGATTTGTGTGAATAAATTTCAGGAACATGAAATGTGGCACTGAAGAACTAGAATCCTTATTCTACTTCTCTGCTCCTAACTCTGTGACTTTGGAAAAGTCCTTTATTCTCCCAGTTTTTAACTCCTTTCCTGAACCTTAATTTAAAATGATTTCAGGGACCCAAGAAATGCCTGAGGTACAGCTCAGTGATTTTATGGTTTGAGAGTCATCACACTATGCTCTTTTCTGGTCCTCCACGTACTGTATGTTACATAACTAACATAACTTTAAAAGGTTGTTCTAATTACACTGTAATGCTTTGCTATATAGTCTTAATGATTGAGCCATTTTATCTACATTTAGGTTATTTCCAATATTTTAGAAAGCTGCTACAATAAGTATCTTTGTAAATATTTGTCTCTATCTCTGAATTTTGGTTGGCTCTGAAGAATGTAAATTCTATATTCAAGGGCACAATCATATTGAAAGTTTGATATTATTGCCAAATATCTAGTTAGGAAGCTTATATTGTTTTTATTTTTATTGAAACTTCTAGGCCCAATCCAATTCAGCTGCATAATCATTTTAACATTAAATTAATATTGGCTTAGTTGATAATGCAGTGTCTTTTCTCATGTTAATTCCTTTTATTTATTCATTTAAAAATTGAATCGAAAGCCAGTGAGTTGAGGTGAAAGCCCGGGGAAAGCCTCATTTCTTCACTATCAATTTTTTGTTAATATGTTAATATCCTTGGCAGGTTTCCCCCGGCCCCAATGAAAAGTCAGTCCTTTCACTGTTTCAGTGAACATCTTTTATATTAAGGATAATATTAATTTTTCAGCTCTATTATTTGTAATCCATTGGTGTCTGGCTCCACCTACTGGTAATCAAAACCCGGAGACAGTCAACAAACCCGTAAATTCCACCTCTTTGATGGAGGATTTCTGGGTTTCCCCTTATGACACACAAATCAATGGCTGCCACATTCAGGATAGGTGCTCCCGTCTCATCACCCTTGACCAAAGACCATGTCCTCCATGTTCTTACGCAGTCTCAGGGACTGACCCTCTCACCAACCAGCAGCTGGCTCCTCTGTGTCTTTCATAAAAATTACTGACCTAATGTGGTTGAAAATAACTACTTTGTAGTTCCATGAAGCTCTACCTTGATGTGTTATTCAAATGGCATCATTCATAGTACTAGTGACAGAAGAGTATGTTTCCTCTTCGCTAACATGCAATTTCATATTACTTTGATGAGGGTTGCTTTACAATTTCTACTCCATCATTAGGATGCATCAACGGATTACAAAACATACAGTTGGAAAGTTAATATTATCCTTAATAGAAAAGATGTTCACTAAAACAATGAAAGGACTGACTTTTTGCTGGGGGTCAGGGGAAATCTGCCAAGGATATTAACATATTAACAAACCTTGGCTAGGTTTCCCGAAAGAGTTTTCCACAGCCTGTCAGTCACTGGGTCCTCAGCAGCAAGAGCTTCCTCTGTTTCTGTCACAAGTCTCTCCTCATTCCATGGAGGTTGCTTTTTAAGGGCTCAGCAGTGCTGTATGCAGGCCACACCTGGGGGGTTTTGCTTGACTCTCTACCTGTATGCTCCTTGCTAGGGTGGGGGACTTCCTTCTAGACATTTGCTTCAACTGTCTCATCCTGTCCAGTCTGTGTGTCAGATCCGTGAGGGTGTCACATTCTGACTGTGTTCAGGATTCATATTATCTCTTCTATAGATTGCTTGCTCTTCCTCAAGGGAATGCTGAGCAGGACATCCCTGATCTCACGCTGAGCATCTCCTAGCAGGTGCAGGGCAGCTGGATGGCAGACTGCAGCTGGTCCAGGGTGGTGTGGGACCCTATGGCAGACTCGCCACATCTGTCCAGCCTCTACCTGTGCACAACTTCAGAATGTGGGTAGACTTTAAATAGGATTGCAAAATTTGTTTCTTATGTTATACCGCATACAGAATTTCAGATTGTGCAGACTTGTCTCAGTTATTCTTCTCTTGTTGCTGGGACAACTATGTAACACCCAAAATGAAGGAAGGAAAGATTCATTCAGCTCATAGTCAGTGAAGGTTTTAGTTCATACTGAGCTCCAAGGCAGTGTGGCACATGGCTGCCAGCACAGAGCAGTTGTTCATGGCAGTGGCAAAGAATAAGAGCAAAGAAAATGACAGCAGCCCAGGCAACTAGCTAGCTTCTCTACCTTCCTTACGTTGTAATGCAGAGTATCTGCCCCAGGGCGCTCACATCTACAATCTTAGCATTGGATCAAGAATCATACAGAAACTCCAGGGGCTGCCCCATGTCTGCATGAGGCTTTGTGGGGACAAGTAGACACAAACTATAGTAAGTCTCAAATTTACTTTGAGGCAAGCATGGTGACAGATGCCTGTGAGGAAAGATACTCAATAAGCTGAGGCAGGATAAGCACAAGTTAGAGGCCATTCTGGGAAATTGAGGAAGACTGTTTCCAAATAAACGTTTGAAAAGTCCCAGGAGTGGCAGTCCATTCATGTAATTCTAGAATTCTGGGATGATGGGGCAGGATGTCTCAGCCCAGCCTGGGCAACTCGGTGACTTAGTGAGAATGTGCCTCAAAAAAAGAAAAAAAAAAAAGGTGCAGGGAATATAGCTCAGAGTGAAATTCTTGGGTCCAATCCTCAGTACGGTAACATATACATACAAACTTTTTAAAATTACTGTTTTTGTCATTCATGATTTATTTCATTGTCATTCTATGACAAATGTGCTCCAGTTGTCTGAACTTCAATGTTTATCTTAAGGGACTTCCCATGAAAAGCTTTAAGGGGAAATGAAACTGCCCTAGCAGTTATGATAAGCTTAATGAAGCCTCAGTAATTAAAACAGGTTGCCTTTGGCAGAATAATCAGAAGAATGCATCCTAATGATGGAGTAGAAATTGTAAAGCAGCTCTCATCAAAGTAATATGAAATTGTGTGTTAGCGAAGAGAAAACATTATTCTGTCACTAGTACTATGAATGATGGCCATTTGGATAACACATCAAGTAGAGCTTCATAGAACTACAAAGTAGTTATTTTCAACGACATTAGGGCAGTAGGTTTTATGAAAGCATGAGGCACAATTCTGGATTCACCGTCTGTCTGTTATGCTTTACAAGCTAAAGGTCACATAGTGAAGGTGTGAACCTCAGCTGATGGCACTATGAGGAAGTGGCTGAACTTTGAACGGTGCCTTCCAGGTGGAGGACATTAGATCATCGGGTTGTGCTCCTATGGAACCTAGGCATCTTCTGCTCTTTCTTTGTTTCCTGACTGCCATGGGGGCACCACGCTCCCCCACGATGTTGAGCCTCTCCATAGGACCAAAGGCAACAAAGACAAGGAAACATGAACTGCAGCCTCTGAAACTATGAGACAAAATAAATTGTCCTAGTTAAAGGAGTGATTTCTACTCAGATTTCATGTCCTTAATGCAACCTTCCTAAACATTGCCATCAGATGTCCCTCTACCTAACCTTCATTTTGTCTGTCATTTATTATCCTGTCCATTTACTTCATAGCACTTGTAGTCTCAAGTTTTAGTAATTACTTGCTTACTTATAATATTTTTATCAACATTAACATAACCCAGGGTCCTTGTCAAGATCATAGGTAACTGCATCAGTAAGCTTTCTGTTGCTGTAACAAAATATCTAAGATTAACACCTTAGAAGGAGATGGGAAATTGCAAGATGTCTATAGACAATAGTTGTGTGGAGCAGTGGGCCCCTGCTTCACTCTCAGGGCTTGACCTGGGATAGAACTAGAGGAAGGCAGAAGGTAGAGAAGAGCCCGTAGGGTATAAAGAGGATTTTTGAATACTGTAGAGACTTGTTGAGTTTGGTGGTCAATACATCCTGTCAGCTTGGCTAGATGGGCTCTGTGGTTCCACGCCCTGGGCTGTGGGGCCTCCTGCAGGGTTGGGTGTGCCTGCCCTAGGGCAGTGAGTGGCCACTCCAGGGTGAGTCCACATACACAGTGGCATATAAGATGTTGAGGAAGAAGTCAGCATTCTACTTTCAGGGAGAAACTTCGGTCTTCATAGTGAGTTGGGCTTCATCTTCTGGCTTCCAGCACAGACTCTTCAGCCTTCCGCAATAGACCCATCCACTGGCCAACTGATGGAGACTTGCAGTGAGCTCCAGGCCTTGGACTGAACCCCTCAGTCTCTGGTGTTCAGACATCCCCTGCATGCTTCCTCATCTGACTCGCAGCTGACCATTGTAAGCAATCTTGTAACTTTTTATGCATTTGTACATCTTTATTATATCTGTTCCTTGTGTTATATCCGTTCTTCTAGTAAAACCCTGACTAATACACTGTGGAAGGAAGAGGAGAGGGAAATTAAAGGTCTCTACCTAGAGTGATTTTGAAGGAATGGAGCTCTTTGGGGAGAACCAGTTTTCCATGAGAGACAAAGCACTGGCCTTGGGTAATTACTTTCTTGATAGTTTTATTCTATAATGGTCAGTGAGGAGTATACGACATATTTCATAAGGCAGATATAGGTATTGCTATTACAAGTTCTAGGTAGGACTGCATCAACAAAGAGAAGGACCTATATCTTAAGGTGTTATTTCTACTTGAGAGGTTAAAAAAGTGTAAAGTTTACCTATGGGCTATAATTATTTGGAAAAATATTCAATCTCCAGTAAATGTCATCCAAAAATGGTCAACAGAACTGAAAATGATATAGATTTAGTTGTGAGAATTCTAATTGTAAAACTTCATATTCTTGCTGAATGAGAGAACCTTAAAGAGTAAATACAGTCTGAAAGGTTCTGTGAAGGAAAAGGACAAAAGAAAGAAAGGAAAAAGATATACTTATGTACATATGCAGGATAATTTGGATAATTGCATTGCTGGTTTCTGCTGGTCTTTTTGTACTGGGGGGGTCAAACCTGGGACTTTGCACTGGCCAGGAAGCATGTATGCCACTGCGCTGTATTTCCAGGCCCCTCTGCCAATCTTTTAAAAGGAGCAGTTCATGCTTGATATTTTTCTTTTTCATTTGTTATGACATTTTTGGTAATTTTTTAAACCAATTTTACACACTTATATCTGGCAACCTAAATAACTAATTTGAAGATAACTTCATGCAATACAGTAATCATTGTTGAATTTATATTATTTTGTTTAGCAAAATTTTATATTATTTCTAATACTTTTTAAATTACTATTTTGTATTTTTTACAAAATAAAAATAGAATTTTAGTTGCAAGGAAGAGTACTGTTTCTGGGCCTGGTGGCAGACACCTGTACTTCTAGCATGTATCTGGCTCTGGCAAGAAGATCCCCATGAATTTTTTTTGCCTCATCCCAAATATATTGGAAGTATATTCTTTCTGCATGTGTGTGGAACTGGGGATTGAACTCAGGACCTTGCACTTGCCAGGCAGGCACTTGTGCCCCTGAGCTACCTCCCCAGCCTGTCATGAATATAAGGTCAGTGTAGGTTACACAGTGAGACTGAGGTCAGTCTGAACTATGCAGTGCCACCTTGTCTTAGTCATCTTCTCCTGCCAGATGGAAACAAAACCGACTATGATATTCACAAAAGCAGTTTATAAAATTCTACCAAGTGGTTTTCAATAGCTCGGTTAGTTGGGAAGGTTGGAGAACTAAACTTTGAATGTGTCTAGCCAAAATAAGAGTCTTAACTGCATCTAGTATAGGTTGTCAAGAGCATTGCCAATTGTGATTGCCAAAATGTAAGCTTAAGTAGCCAAGCCTGATCCTCAGGACCAGTGAATGCTACTACACAGGGTGGCTGAACTGAAAAGAAGAGGAAGAAGAAGAAGAAGAAGAAGAAGAAGAAGAAGAAGAAGAAGAAGAAGAAGAAGAAGAAGAAGAAGAAGAAGAACAACAACAACAACAACAACAACAACAACAACAACAGCAACAGCAGCAACAACAACAACAAGAAAGAAGAAGAGGAAGAGAAAGAAGACGAGAAGAAGGAGGAGAACGAGGAAGAGAAGGAGGAGGAGAAGGAGGAGGAGATATTTTTCAGAGTGTCTCAATCTTATCACATGAACCCTAAAACAGATTTTTTTTTTTCTGGAAAGACTCAAAAGGAATGTAAGGGAAGGAGAGGTGGAGAGATTCAAAATGTGAGAAGGAGTCTGCACCCTTGCTGGTTGGGGGCCAGAGGAAACAACACAATAAGACTACTCCTGACTAAGGGACTCTGAGAGATTCCTAAGCTAAGAAGAGAAGATGCAGTTACCTTTGCAAGAGACAGGTTCTGTCCACAACCCAAGGGACCTGAAGCAGAAATCCAGGCTCACACATGACAAGGCAAGACCAACATCTGACCACTACTACAAGTAATGATATAATGAACTACTTTTGGATACAGATGGTTGATGACATTGTTTGAAAAAGCAAGATTCAACAAGGCCGCAGTCTCCTGTTAGTCCTTGTTCCACACAAAACAAAAGATGACACAGACACAAAGGGCAACTGTAATACAGACTATGGCACTGCTGGGGAGCCAATTTAAGACCACAACTGAGAAGTTTTATATTCTATGGCTTCTTTTCCAAAGGGCGGGGAACAAAGTCCTATGTGTTGCCATGACTTGAAAGGACATGAGAAGATGTCTCATGACAAATCTGGTGTGCGAGGACCTCATGGAAGTTCCTCCTCTTCTGTTCTGGGATGATCCCAGACATTCTGCAGAGACTCAAAAAATGGAGCTTTGACCTTCACCTGTGTCTCCTGTGTGGGTACAGACAAGGTCACCTGAGCATAAAGACAGAGTTTCTCACCTAGACTTCTCGTCTTCAGGTAGATCTCAGGCTAGTCACTCACTTGGCTCCTTTGTTATGGACCCAAAGGAGACACATCACCTGCACCCACATGCACTCTTGACATGTAGAACAGTGAGAGAACAAATGTTGAAGGGGTTAAGATGGTGACAACTCATCATATAGGGCAATAGAAAATTAACGTGAGCCCTGAGCATCCTGCTGGATATGGGATTCACCATGGCAGCTATTATTGGAAGCTGTGGCTAGTATTGCAGATGCTGGTATCCTTAGAAACAAGTAGTTTCACATCGACTGGCAGGAAAGGTCCCTGCTATCTTGCTTCTTTGGTTTATTAGTTTCCTACCGGATTCTAGAAAGCGTGCTTGTTATTGGCTCTGCTTAGGTCATGCAACCATGTGCTATGATGAGTCACGGACCATGAACACCTGGCCAGTTCAGCTTCTAAAATGGGTGCTTGCAGTGTCCTAAGATTCACAATGTAAAAAGTCACCCAGATACTGAAAGGAGATTCAAATAATGGTTAAGCAAAAATGATTTTACTACTACATGTCACCCTTTTCATTGTCAAATAGCAAAATACAATTGGGTTTTTTGTGGCTTTAAAATTTTAATATTTCAGAACAATGTTTCTTCCAGGTTATCAAACAACTGTTCAATTGAATTAGATCTTGAAACACCCACAAGTTCTAATTTAAACTTACTTCTCCATTCATTCATTCATTGAATGCCTGGAAAGGAGATTTATGATATTGATGAAGAAAATTATTCTTGGTTATCCAGAGGGAAGGATGCTTGCTCTTTATAAGATGAACTTTTTGGAGAAAACTATTGTGTATATAAAATTATGTTAGGAGGGATCCTTTTCAGCTCATCCTCTAAGATTGTTACAATATACATTAATGGAAAAAGAGCTTCATTCTTTTTTTTTTCATTATATTTAGTATAGGATCTATAGGGTCTCACTACACAAATAAGACTTGTAGTGATCCTCTGGTTTTCAGCCTCCCACTCACTGTGATTACAGGAGCATGCCACCATACATAGTTAGTTGTTGTCTCAGCACTCCAGGGATCTAACCCTGGTCCTTGCACTCTGCTTAAGCAGATGGTTTAATCTGCTGAGCTATCTGGCTGGCCCATTCTATCTGGAAAGCCCGTTAAGAACTCCATTCTTCCTTCCTCAGGGTGAATACCAACTTTATGTTCAGCAGTATGGTGATAATTTTTTTTTTTCTCCAATTAACACTGCGCTCACATCTTCTGGTGCTGTTTTACCATTTTATGTGTCCAGCTACTTCGATTAAAAACTAAGTGAAAAAGTAAGCTTGTACTCTTTCATTGTATCTTTGATTCACTATCAAAAAGGTTTTATAGGTTGTTTCACAGGCTATTTGTTTATTGCCTAATACAATGTATTTGTACACTGAGGTGTACATGTGTGTGAGTTAACATCTACACTGGAGAGGTGGTCACATAACAGACAGAGAAAGTTCAAGTAATTCCATAGACATAGCAGGATGTTTCAGCACCAATTTGTTTGATTGGCAGTATCCCTCAGTCCCAAATTCGCAGAGGAAGCTATACAGTATGCTTCACCTATCACAGTGTAATCTGGAACTGAAAGGTTAATTCACATAGCAAACATTAAACTATGTTGTTGGAGAACTAAATAATGTTCATTGTTTGTTGCACTTAGAGATTTGTAGAGAAGAATCTTGCATCATTAATTCTCTACAATTCCAATAATCTAATTTTTTTCCCCTAGAACTCAATTTATCCTCAATTTCCTACTTTATGAAGCATTATGTTCCCAATGAGATTACAAACAGCTTTTCTTCCATCAGGTTACAGTTGTCCCATTTGTCTGTGCGCAATATGCTTTAAGACCCCAATGGATCCCTAATACTTTGGCTTAGTGCCAAACTCTATGTATGCTGTTTTGTCCTAGGTCTACACACACACACACACACACACACACACACACACACACACGCACACACACACGCACGCACACACGCACACACGCACACACGCACGCACACATGCATGCATGCATGCACACAGGAACACACACATACAGACCTCAACTATCTTTTTCTTCTTAACTAAGCACTTATCATAGACTATGGTCATAAATTTTACAGTTAATAATGTGACAGAAAATTAGCATTAATTTTACATTCTTTTTTGCAACTTCACAAATACAACATTGGCTTTCCTATAGATTTCAGCAACCTCAGCATATGGTTGTTTCTTTTTCTTTTCTTTTCTTTTAAGTCCAGGACTTTCATGTTTTTACTTAAAGTAAGCACTTTATAGCTCTGCTTTTGGCATCTATGAATTGCCAGCTTCACTACTTTCACACTTCGGGGCCTAGTAAGTTAAATAACAGTTACTTGAAAACAGGTGTTGTGACACTGGGAAAGTGGATGTCTATTGAATTGGTTGCTAAATGGCCAATGGGCATTGATATGTACAGGGTGGATACTGTTCTCAAAAGAGTTATTCACAGTTATGTGGGACAGCCTGGGATGGCATAAGATTTCATTACTCTACTCAAGATGGTACGTGATTTAAAACAAAAACTGGGTATTTCCAGAACTTTTCACTTAATATTTTCATACTGTGGTTTAGAACAGTTACCTGAAAATTTAGAAAGTGAAACTATAGATGAGGATGACAACTGTATTTTGTAGTCACCTCAGGGTAAGCAGTTACTAGCAGGCACTTTAGAGTACCTAAACGGAGAGTGGAAGACTGAAGTGAGGATTTCACCAGGTTTTCAAGAGCTCATTTCCTTGGTATTATTATGGGTGTTCACTAGTAAGCTCTGCTACTTATGCCACACTTACATGCATGTTTTGCTTCTAAAAAAATAATATGAGGCAATAACATTGGAGAGGAAACAATTGGCTGTGGTAGTTATCATCTTTGGAGCTAGTGTCCACCAAAAAGAACCTGTTGACTGCATGGATAATGAGGTTCAGGTGTGCCATGCTAAATTGATATCCTTTGGGGGAATGAGCTGTCTGGACGGCCCACAAGTGGCATGATTATTCACTGCAGCAAGACTGCTGGATTGTATTAAGGAATGCCCACAGAATTAGCAAAGTACACTTCTGAATGTATCCAGGTGGTCATGGGGGCACATTCTCGGCTGCTATTCAAGATCCTCTCTTTGGTGCTGTTCCCCCACCTTGTGGCTTTGCTCCTTCATACAATCCTACCGTGATGTTTCTTCTGTTTTGGAGCCAGCAGGTCATAGACTGAATCTCCTAAACCTTTGAGCCAAATTAAACTCTCCTCCTTTATATTGTTCATGTTGGGCATTATGTCCCAGAAAATAGGGAAGCTGGCTAACACAGACGGTGATAGTGGCAGTTACATGGTGGGCAAGAATCAATATTCTAGGAGCTCTCTGTGCAATTTCCCTGGCCCATAGGAATAAGCTGACCTCTGTCAACTCTGATCTCCTTATGGATGGTGTGCTGCTCACACGTGAATTAGAGTAGGCCATCCAGCACCACCACTAGTGCTCTAGGATGCTGAATTCCTGCCTCTAACTCTTAAAGACCCTCTAAATCATAAGTGTGTCAAGTGAAGCTCTATGTTTATTTAATCCTCTCTGAAGCTATTCAATAATCAGAAAGAATTGCAGCACCCATCTCTCAGCCTCTTACCAAGGCTGCTAAACATCACACTTTCTGTTCAGAGATTCACAAGGTCTCTCAAGGAAATAGATGTTTTTGTCCTGTGCTTTTAACGCCTCTTTTCACAGGGACTCAAAAGCCGCACCTCAGGAAGTGCTGAGAGGAAGGGGACTGCTCCATTGCTTATTACTCCACATTTAACTGTAGAGGGGGCCTCCCTCCACTCTCCAAGCATCTAGTGATCATAAACTTGTAAAAGACAAAATGGAAAGGTAAGTGTTTAAATCTTTGGGTTTGTATATGGGGTAGGGATGCTGCTGAGCCTTAAATGAGTCTGTTTCAGGGAAAGAACCTACTATCCTCATGCATATCAAGATATATTTGGGAATAACTTGATAGTAATTACTCAATCTGAGGGAGTATTTTTAAATATTTGGGATATTTTAGAATACAGTTACATAAATTCAGTATTGCATTTGCAGACACACCAAAGTAGCTCATTGGGTAATCATGTTCCAGTCTGTAGAAATATGAAAATGGGCCTAAGAACAGTGTATTAAGATTTAATCTCACTTTAAACATCTGAGTTTCTTAGTATAATTGGAAAAACATACTGTACCCTGTGGGCACTGCCATATAACTTTTTATATTTATCCCATTCATACTCTAGGTACTTACATTTGTATTCTTTACTCTGGAGACTCAATTTAGATGCTGTATTTGCAGACATATCCAAATTGATTTTACTGGACTCAGTTTACCAAAAGCTGTCCGCATAACCTATCATCAAATACTGACCTTAATTTTATATTGTGTAGTGGTCTACACAACACTGATCTTGGGTCAATGTCCTGATGGGTGCAGAAAAATCACCAAAGGGCTAACTCACCTGAGAGATTTGGGCTCAGTGAGTCAAGAGCAGAAGGTCATCTATCTCATCTGTCAAACAATTTGTGTGTGTGTGTGTGTGTGTGTGTGTGTGTGTGTGTGCGCGCGCGCGCGCGCGGGTGCATGTGTAACTACGGATTGAACTCAGACCCTTGTGCTTGCTAGGCAAGCGATTATTGTACTGAGCTATCTCCCCAGCCCCTTGTCAAACTATTCTGAGAATTTTCTAGCACAACATTTTAGAAAGGACTGAGACTTAATGTGAAGGAAAAGGGCTGAGAGAACACACAAGTGCATTGACGGCTGCACTTTTACAGTGTGCAGGCCCAGAAATAGTGGGAAATACATTAAATTAATTGTCATTAGTCATTTACACTTGGTGTAAACAAGCATGATAAAAATAAAGATTCGAGAGAAAGATGGCTAAAATAAAAACTACAGAAGGAAAAACAGGTCGGATGGCTTTATATTTTCTCTATTTTGCTCAACTCTGTTCTCTAATGAACACACACAGCTCTGTCCTGCTAATCTGCTGAGTCCCCTAGACTCATTACATTTTCAAAACACTTCATAAGGGATTTGGAAAGAGGGGTGAAGATCAAAAATTGATTTGACAGTTCTCTAATTCTTCCTCTTCTACTTGCTTTCCATTTCCTATGCCAATAGATAGAGAGTCTTTGAGGCTATTGCACAGCATTGGGATAGAGCACTGATGTTTCAATTAGGAGTTAAACAGATATCTCTTATTTAGACTCTGGCATTGGTCAACTTTGGTCAGGACTTTTTCACCATTCTTCCTTGGTTAGGTACACCCTGTATTTCTTGATGCAGCAGTTTGTAGTTAGCAATGGCATATTATGAATTCCTATGAATTTCCATCTCATTTGCCTTGTGTTTCTCCTTCATCTCTAAGTGGTTCATAGTTTTTAATGCATAAAGAACCTCAAACTTAGTGGCTTTAACCAAAAGAATTACAAATTGCAAGGTTCTGAGTCAGCAAACCTGACTCAGATGTTATACTTACAGTAAGCTATAAAGACAAGACAAATTTCCCCCAAAGCTAGAAGAGGGAATGAAATAAACATCCTTGAAGAAACACATGAAAAACAGATAAAGGTTAGAAAAGATTAACAAACTGTTGTTTGCTTTTTGAAAATATAAACAAAATTGTACTTCCTTACGCTAAGAACGAAAGGGAGAAGACTGACGTGAAATCAGAGATTAAAGCAGTTAACTAAAACCAAAGAAGTATAAAAAGTCATACAGAACTCATAATAATTACACACCAATAAATTGAATGACCTAAAAGAAGAAAAAAGTAGGATGCTCAGATTTAAATTTAAAGTCTGTGGCTTCAAGAATCATCAGCCAGGGTCAATGTTTTTGCAAAGAAATGACTTCACTTAATATTTTACCAAGATTAAGTAGCAGTGCTGTGGTCTGAGTGTGTATCCCCAAAAGTCACACTTTGGAAATTTGATATTCCATGTGACAAGGTTGGGAGGCAGGGGATAATGGGAGGTATTTGCATCACAAGGACTTCATTCCTGAGAATGGCTGATTATGGAATTGGTATGATTATGCCAGTTACCACATGGTTTGCCATCTGTTGCCTGGTCTCTGCCTCTGTTTTGTGCTTCTGTCTTACCCTAATGCCTTCCATCATGGATTCACATAGCAAGAATGTCTTACTAATATTGGGTACCCTCAACACCATCCACTCTTTGGTGGTGTAATAAATAAATTTATTTTCTTTAAAAATTCCCTAGACTATTGTATTCTATTATAGCAACACTAAGTAGAAAAACACAAGCAATGTCTTTATAGACAATAGCAAAGCAATCGTGTTCTGCTATATGGGGCTAATGAGAGGGAAAATTGTTGTGAGAGGCAAGGCAGATACCTGTTGCTGCTAGAGGACCGAGCACAGCTTTTGTAGATATGAACTAATAGTGAGGTATTGTCCTTGACTATGAGGAATTCTTTTAATCTACATAAAACATCAAACTTCAAGTAGAAGAAATCATATCACTCAAAGTTTGCGTCCTTGTTCAATACTATCAGAGCAAGAACAGTTCCAATTAAATAGAACATTCCATTTGGGACACATATGCACAAAGTCATGCCAATGATTTGGTCTTCTCAATTCCCATGTCTTTTTCCATCCATTTGCCTTATGCTTCTCTTAAGTGGCTCCTAATTCTTGATGCATAAAAGAACCTCAAACTTAGTGGCTTTAACCAAAAGAATTGCACATTGCATGATTCTGAGTCAGCAATCATAACTGAGCTCAGGCATGCAGCCATTCTGCTGTCAGGTTGGTGTGGTTATGCATGTATGGTCAGCTCTGGTCAGATAGAGTCAGCCAGGAGACTGCTGTGTGGGTTGTTTGCTTGCTAGCAGAAGAAATGGAGGCAACTGAACAGAGAACTTTAAATGCAAAATTGCCTGTGCTGTGTCGATCAATATGGTGGCTGGAAGGGCTGTGGGAGAGCAGAAGGATGCAAGGGGCTGTAAGGAGTGGGATCTGAACCAGTCCAAGCTCGTTTCTGCCACATACCACTGGACAAAGCAACTCACAGTTGTGTTACAAAAGATAATTTTTTTTTGTATTTAGTACAGGGTCTACAGGATCTACAGGGTCTCACTATGTAGAACTGGACATGTAGTGATCTGCCTGTGTTTAGCCTCCCAAGAGCTGGGATTGCAGGTGTGCGCCACCCTGCCCAGTCTCAGCATGCCCTGAGGGTGTGGTCAGCTCAGCCTGTCAGGAATCAATCCATGGCTGCTGCATTTGCCTAAGCAGGCTCTGCAAAAGATTGATAGATAAAATCTGTTTTGATGGCATTTTATCACAAAGTCTTACTACAAAGTTACAGAGCCTGGGGGAGGTAAGTGGCTTGGTGGGTGAGCACCTGGCTAGCATACATGACCTGAGAGCATGATGCAAGTGAAGAATGTGTGTGTGTGTGTGTGTGTGTGTGTGTGTGTGTGTGTGTGTGTAGGGAAAAGAGGGACATAAAAGCTGCAGTGGAGAATGATAGCTATCTTGTAATATATCCACACTCTTTAAATTTTCTTGAGTATTTTTTCTTTGGACACATTGCAGTGTAGATTACTCTGCAGATAGTTACATTAATTTGTGTAAGTTCAATCAAGAGTGAAGATAGAAGCAAGAAGCACTACCCCTTTGTCATGTTGCTTCTAACCTATGGGGAAGAAAGACATCATGTTCATCTGTGGGCCACAGACACAGGCACTCCCAGGTACTGCCCACATGTGCTAGAGAAAAATGAGTGAGAAAAATTAACAAAAATGGAAACTATTGCAATTTCAATGCACTTTTTAGCTAATTCTACTCTTTGTTTCTAACACCAGGTTAAGGTCCTGTGGGTGGTTGAAAAAAATTATTTAGTATTTTACTACCGAACTTATTGAATTTCAAACACATTGTTTCTAATAAACATATTTAAACATATTTTAATAACAAACAAAAATAATATAATTACTATCTATGCGCCAATTACCTGAATCAAGTGTTCTCACTTGAGAACACTTTCCTATGTGTGTCTTATATATGTGTGATGAACATACTATGTATTAAAAAGGAAATTGTACAGTAATATATCCTGACATCAGAAATGAGAAAGATTACACATAAGAAACTAAATGTCATACTTGTAGTAAGTTATAAAGACAAGACAAATTTACTCCAAAGCTAGAAGAAGGAATGAAAAAAGTCCTTGAAGAAACACATAAAAAACAGATAAAAATTAGAAAAGATTAACAAACTGCTGTTTGCTTTTTGAAAATACAAACACAATTGTACTTTCTTACACTAAGAACAAAAGGGAGAAGACTGACATTAAACCAGAGATTAAAGCAGTTAACTAAAACCAAAGAAGTATAAAAGGTCTTACAGAACTCATAACAATTACATACCAACAAATTGAATAACCTAGAACAAAAGGCTGCATTTCTAAGCACATAAAACCTACCACGACCAAGTCATGGAGAAATATAAAATCTAAGTTGATTTATAATGTGTAAGGAGGTCCAGTCAGTAATTAGAAATAGTTTCATCAAATAAAATCCTAGGAACAGATGGTTCTACTGCTGAAGTCTCCCAAGTATTTAAAGAACAGATATCAATCAATTTTTAACTTTGCCAAAAAGTTGAAGAGGAAGGAATTTTCCCAAATTCATTTTACAATGCCTGCCATCCACTGAAATCAATACTGGCAAAGATGTGATACCACAAGAGAACATACCTATATGCCCAAATCCCTGATGAATATAATAAATGAAAGAAAAAAATCAACAAAATGATAGCAATGCAAATTGAGCAGCACATTAAAAGGATCATTCACTATGATCAATTGCAATTCATTTAATGATACAGGGATGGCCCAGCATGCACAAATCTATAAATAAACTATGCCCTTAAACCTCTGTTTTTCAGTCCTGGAAAGATAGCTCAGAGGACTAAGTGCCTGCTTTGGTAAGCACAAGGTCCAGAGTTTGATCCCTGGCACAATATGCCATGCTGGCTCTGCCTCTGGGTGCTCTGAGTTAACAAAAGAGTCTGGACATGGTGGCGTTACACACCTGTAATCCCAGCTCTGGAGAGGCTGACAACAGGAGGAGCACTATGAATCTGAGATGTGCAATGAGACCTTGTACGAAATACATAAAAAACTTCGTGTTTCTTTTAATATTTATAAATAAAATAAAAATGAATAGGTCTAAAGAAGGAAGTAAAAGACATACACAAGAAAAAATGAAAAGATTGATAAAATAAACAGATGATAATACAAGTAAGTGAAAAATATCCCATGCTCTTAGTATTAAAATAGCCATACTAATGAAAGCAATCTGCAGAGTCAATACAATATCAAAATTGCAATGATTGCTACAGATACAATAATCTAAAATTTGTGTAGAAGCATAAAAGACCACAAGAAGTCAAATAAATTTTGAAAAAAAGAGCAAAACTATTTCTACGATACAACCTAATTTCAACACTTCAAAATACATTACCATGTTATAGTAATGATAACACGATGCTGGCATAGAAATAAGCACACAGACCATTGGAATGGGAAAAGGAGCACAGAGATAAGTCTATGCATTTACACTCAAACTGGTTTTCAGAAAACATACCAAACACATGTGATGAGGAAATGTCAGTTTCTCTAAAAATGGGTTTTGAAATTACTATAGATCTGCCTAGAGGATAATGAAATTAGTCATCTATCTTGCTCCAGATAAAAGATGAACTAAAATTATTTAGAGAATTAAATTTAATACTTAAAATTATAAAATTATTAAAAAAACAAGGTCAAACCCTACTCTAAACAATGGCATTTTTATCTGAACTCAGAAGCACGTGCAATAAGAGCAATACTAAAAGGCTGAGATTACATCAGAGGAGCAAGCTTCTATATGGCTAGGTGAGCAATCCATAGACTGGAGATCATATCTATGGAATTGGAGACAATATTTGCAACACACCTGATATGTGATTAATATCCAAAATTATTAAATGTATGAAAAATGTTCAGCATCACTGGTTATTCAAGAGATGCAAATTAAAACAATACTGAGATACAATCTTACACCAGAAAGAATGTCTGTCATGAAATCAACCAATAACAAACGCTAAAAGGGTTGTGGAGAAAAAGGAACCCTTCTCTGATGTTTGTGGGAGTGCAGGCTGGTGCAATCATTACGGAAATCAGTATGGAGATTCCTCAAAGGCTAAAATTGGAAATCCCATTCAAGCCTCTCCTCGAAATTTTTTCAGAACTGAAATCATCACACCGCAGCAATATATGTGTAATCATGTTTATAGCAGCACAACTAGTCATAGCTAAAACTTGGAAGCAACCCAGATGCCCATCAACTGAGAAACAGATAAAAAGATATGGTAATGTTATACAATGGAGCATTAATTAGTTACAAAAAAGGATAAATTCAAGTCTGCTATAGGTAAATGGATGCAACTAGAGACTGTATTGGTAAGTGAAATAAGTCAGGCCCACCTGTGCAAGCATTGTATTGTCTTGTTAGTGTGAGAACCTGAAAGAATAAATAAAATCTGAAAGTTACAATAGATACTGTGAAAGGGAAAGAATTTGTTTGATGGAAAGGAAAATATGGAATGAAGAAAAGGACAACAGAAGGAAGGAGAAAATGGTCTATTTATATATGTATACAGAATAATTTGGATAATTGCACTGCCAATTTTTGCTGACCTTTTAGAAGAAGTAGCTAATGCTTATTTTTTTATTCTTCTTATTTTTTTCTTTTTAATTTCTTGTAACTTTTTTGTTGTTTGGTTTTCTTTTAACCAATTTTTCATATTTATATCTGGTAAATTAAACAAAAAACTTGAAGATAGCACCATTGTTGAATTTCTGTTACTTTGTTTAGTGAAATTTTATGTCATTTCTAATTTTTTTTATAATTTTGTATTTTTTAGAAAATTACATAAGTGTATATAAGTTGTAATCAACAATGTCTGTCTTTTAAAGCAGGCAAGGGATTTGAGTAGATATTTCTCACACCAACTCCTGCAAATGGCCCACAGGTATAGAAGGAAATGCTCAATGATATTGATCATCAGAGAAATATCAATTAACACCACAGGGAAATATCAGTTACTGGGATTGCAATCATCAAAAAGATGGAAAAAAAAACTGATGGTGAAGATATGGAGGAAAAGAAACTTTGTGTGCCATTCTTTGGAATTTAGTTCCATACAGGTATATGGAAAACAGTGTGGAGATTCTTCCACATGTTGAAAATAGAACTCTGCATGTTCAAGGAAAGCCACTTCTGGCACATGCTGTATCATCTAACTTTATTCACCAAAGGATCACATATATGATGGCAATTCCATGAGATTATAATGAAAACAAAAAATGCTGCATATAAAGCACAGCATATAGAATTATGTAAAATGTATAATACTTGATGGTGATAATGAAAAACTACACCGTTTATTTTTGTATTTATTCTGTTATTCTTCATTATTTTGGAGTATATGCCTACTTACAAAAAGGTTAATAAAACACGATCCTTTACACAGCAGCAGGAACCTCATAGATCTTTGCATAAGTACATTGTGTGCCATTGACACAAAGAGGAAGTCATCTAAACAACACAGTTCTCAGCACATATCACCTTTAGTAAGTAACATATGACTGCACTGGGTATTTATCCAAAGAAAAATAAAACAGTATGTTCAAAAAGATATCTGCCCTTTCAAGCACATTGCAATATTATTTACAAAAAACAATACAGAATCAAGCTAAGCTCCATCCATGCATGAAAGACAGACAATGCAGTATACATGTGTGATGAAATACTGCTCAACTACAAAAAAGAAGGAAATCTTGCCAATGCTGACAACCTGAAGTTGTAGGTGCAGAATTTCACTTTTCTGTGTAGTATAAAAACAACTACGTCCAAGAAGTAGTAGCTTTCTGTCGCCTGAAGGATTAGTTTATGTGTCACCTAGCAAGGAGTTCTGACATGTAACAGCGTATAGGTTGGATTCTAAGCTGGTAGAAGCCACAGTAGGCAGCAGGAGGAGCCATGGTGTGTGAAAACTGTCAAGATAACCTGAAAGGCATCTTAGTACCAGATAGTACCGGAATAGGAAAGCAATGGAAGACCAAAATCTTTGAGGCAGCAGAGGGTGAAATAGCTTGAGAAAGTAAGGAACACCAAAGACAGAGAAGTAGACATGGGCCAATGAAGGAAAAAGGTAAACTATCACAAAAAAAAAAACAGGCATTAGATTTTTTAGACAAATACTTGTGTGGAACTACCTTAAATATGCTTGAAGAGGAAAAGAGAAACATGGACAATTGATTAAAGATATCAGTAAAAGTGCACATGAAAAATGAAATCTGCAACAAAGAGCTACATACTATTTTTTATGAAACAAGTTATACAGCTAAAAAATGAAATCAAGTCACTGAGCTAGAAGCTACTGAAACAGAAAAATCAGAACACTTACAGACTTCAGAAATGATTTAATCTGAAAGTAAAACAGAAAAATAATGAGAGAAATGAAGTGATTGTAGGGCTCACTTATCATAGTAAAATAGAGGCCCTGACTAACAGTGTAGACCAGTACCACCTAGATCTAATTTCACCTCTGAAACATGACCAAATGGAGTAACATTGACAGTTGGAGTCCAGAAAGAACAGAAAGACAAAAGTTGTCAGAGTAGTGGGCAAAAATGTGAAGGGCCCCAGCCCAGCAAGCCTGCATATAGACACTGCGAAGGTCTTTAAGTTGAAATGAAATGATGCTAACAGTAACTCAAACTGAAATGTATACTGCTTTGGGGTTGTTAAGGATAAATATATTAAAGAGTATAATTGTAATTTTGTTTCAAAATCCAGCTTTTATTTTCCATAGAATTTGAAAGATAAACTTTATGAAAGTTAATTAAAATCTATGTTAATATATACACGGGACAAAAAAAGTAACACAACTGAACTTAGAGGGGGAATGGAGACATAAAGCAGTAGAATATTTGAAGTTGTCAGTGCATTTAAAACAGCTCTTAATTTTAGGAAATTATATGTAATATCTATGGTATCCAGATAAACTATGGCTTATAGCACACAAGAAAAATAAGAATAAAATAGTGTCACTAAAAATTCAAATAGGTGTAAAGAATGAAATGATAAAGGAAGTAGGAGTCATAAACAACTAGAAGACCTGCAGAAAGCACACATCTAAAAAGTGTTTCCCCATCGTCAATTTAAATGTAGATAGGTTAACCATCCCAGTCAAAAGACACAAATTACCTGAATAGATTAAAATAAACAGGACCCATCGATGTGCTATCCACCAGGTACCATCCTTAGATATAAAGACATCCCTAGGTTGAAAATGAAAGGCTGCAAAAAAGATATTCTACACAAATATCTAAAAGAGAGCAGGTTAACTATAGAGTACTGCTAGACAAAACAGACTTAGATTCAAAAACTGTTTCTAGAGTGTATCGGTCAGGGTTTTACTAGAGGGACAGAATAGATATAATATAAGGAATGGATATTAACACCAAATATACAATCTATAAGAAATTGTAAGATTGGCTTACAAGTAAAGCCACAGAGTCAGATGAGGAAGCACGCACAGGGCGTCTGCACACTCCGGACTGAAGGATTCAATCCCGAGGCTTGGACTTCACTGCAGCACTCCGTGTAAGTCTCTGTCGGCTGACCGGTCCGTAATGGAGGACTGAAGTTTCTGTAGTTGGAGGCTGAAGAGTCTGCGGCGGAAGGCGAGAGGTCTAAGCTGGAGGCCGAAGAGTCTGCGTTGCAAGCCAGACGATGAAGTCCAGTCTGAATGCGAAGACCGAAGCTTCTCCGACGAAGTGAAGTGTTGACTCCTCCTTCAGCCCTTTAAAAAGTCTTTTAGTGCTCAGTCATTCTGACGTGGACTCATTGCGCCCTAGGGTGGAACCAATCATACCCCAGGACGGGCCCTTGATCCCATTCTAGGGAGAAATCCAATCATATCCTAGGCAGGCCCGGGTGATACTCCAGGGAAGAACCAATTGTACCCCAGAGTGGGGCTCCCATCAACAGGGAACCAGGCTGCTGAGTCATTCAGCCA
>PVJA010022061.1:0-34765 GCA_004027025.1 Myocastor coypus
CGCTTTATTTTTTTCAAGAAGGAAATTTTTGAGGTATTGTTCTGTTGAAATCATTGGAAATCTTACCCCAAGCTACTACTATATATTTGCCTAACATTCCTGGAATGTGCATATATATATATATATATATATATATATATATATATATATATATATATGTATATATGTGTATATATATATATATATTTTTTTTTTTTATAATATTTTTTTTTTTTTTTTTTTTTTTTTTTTTTTTTTATATTTTTTTTTTTTTTTTTTTTTTTTTTTGAATTTTTTAAAATTTTTTTCTTGTTTCAGAACTTTTGTTTGTTTGTTTATTCATTTTTATGGCCGGCTCAGCCTGCCCTGTGGGCAGGGCTGGCACAGCATGTGGTGCCGGGGATTGAACTGCAGTCCCTGTGGTTGCCTATGCTTGTCCAAGCAAGCATTTTAGACTGCTGAGTTATCTCACCAGCCCCTAAAATATACTTTTTAAATATTTACGCTGGCCGTGGTGGCATACACCTATAATCGCAGCACTTGGGAGGCTGAGGCAGGAGGATTGATGTGAGTTTGAGACCAGCCTGGGCTATAAAAGTGAGCTCAAGGCCAGCCTGAACTGCATAGTGAGACCCTGTCTCAAAAAAGACAAAAATAAATAAATAAACAAATATTTACTATGGTGAGTTTTGCTCACTTTATTGTTAATCTTTGCTGTATTTACTTAAAAGACTTCCACCCCGCCAAGTGTTCTTCCTCGTTTTTGTAAATGCATTTAGTACAGGATCTACAAGGGTCTCACTACACAGATCGGACTCACCATGATCCTCCTGTATCCAGCCTCCCAAGTGTTGGGCTTACAGGCCACACTACCAACGCCCTGTCTGGAGCCAGCATGACATGCCGAGATCGGACCCTGGTCCCTGCACCTGCCTGAGCAGGCCCTTTAGTCTGCTAAACTGTCTGGCCGGCTCTCTGTGTTAATTCTATACCCACTATTCCCAACTTCAAATGAAGGGCGCCTTGTTTGCCAGTGCACCATGTACCAGAAGGCTTCTTCCAGGGACTGAAGTCCCCCAAGAACTCTGAGGAAGAGTTTGAGGTGAGTTAAATAATAATTCAGTTCAGCAACTATTGAACAAATAGCAAAAACTTGGTAGGTACCATATAGAAAGACATGGTTGTAACTAGCTCTGCTGGGCGCGGAGGTGCACGCCTGTAATCCTAGCACTGGAGAGGTTGAGGCAGGATCGTTGCAAGTTCGAGGCCAGCCTTGAAGGCTGACCTGAGCTGCACAACAAGATCACGCCTCAAAAATTAAAGAAGTGTGTTATATCTAACCTGTGATCCAACACTGGGAGGCTGAGGCAGGAGGCACACTGTGAGTTCCGTCCCAGTCTGAGCTACACAGTGAAACTCTATCTGAAATGCAAACAAAAGCAAAGTAAGATTGCTGAGTCCCCTGCTGGAGAGGCACCTGGCCTAGTAGGGGTGGCTGTGACCTAGCGCAGTGGGCCACATGTTCGAGTCAAGGGCTGTGCTTCTTGATCGGCTATGGAGGCTCACAGCTGGGGTGGGGCACCGCCCAGGAAAGCTTCCAGGAGGATGACAGCGGCAGGGGGCATCCTGCAGGGTGAGTCAGAGGGAAGGGTGGACTACAGGCAGCTCAGTATTACAAGACAGTAATGCCAGCAGTGGTGGGGTCAGGACCTGGAAGGGTGGCCAGGGGCTAGGTGGGCCTGTTAAGCCAGGACTGTAGCCGGGGTGGTGGCGCACACCTGATTCCAGTGTGCAGGAGGCTGGGGCATCTGTGATCCCAGTGTTGGGTGTGCTGAGGCAGAAGAGTGTGATCCCAGTGCTCTGGAGGCTGAGGTAGGAGGGTCTCTGCTGTGTTTGAGGCCAACCTGGGCTACACAGTGAAATTCTGTCTCCAAAAAAGTAAGTTTTTTGCCGGGCGTGGTGGCACACGCCTGTAATCCCAGCACTTGGGAGGCTGAGGCAGGAGGATCGGTGCGAGTTCGAGACCATCCTGGGCTACAAAAGTGAGCTCAGGACCAGCCTCAACTGCATAGCTAGACCCTGTCTCAAAAAGAAAAAAAAAAAAAAAAAAGTAAGTTTTTTAATAAAACAAGCCTGGATCTCACTCTGTGAGTGAAGGAAACACGGGTGGGTCAGAACAGTGAGGAGGAAGGGCCCCACTGGAGCTAGCTACAGAGTGACTAATGAATTCATGAAGGACAAGGGTGGAGGCAGGAGGCAGGCGTGGTCGCTCACCTGTAAGCCTAGTTATTCAGGAGGCTGTACGTCCAAGGCCACCTGCGGTACCCAGTGAGACCCTGTCTCAAAGCCTGATCTGTGAGGGAAGCATATGATTGGATAGTGCAGCTGTCTGGGTAGAAAGCCAATGACGGACCTTAAGCTTCAGGCTTTTGGGGTACCTGCAACTGGAATAGAAGGGCAGGAGAGAATTTGGGTGCTCATAGCACCGTAAGAGTTTGGAGTCTGCAACTGGATGTAGGACTCGGCAGCTCCGAGGAGAGGCCAGGCCGGGCCCGGCTGCAGCGGAAGCCCTTGGTGCAGAGCCCTTGAAAGGGTGAATGCTTGAACTCAAACGCGGGACGGAAGTCTGGAGACCGAGGCATGACTGCTGAGCAAAGGAGACGGCAGTGGAGGGGAGGAGAGCAGGGGCCGAGAAGCTTGTGGCCACGGGTTTTGACAAGCTGGGTGTCATGGTGACCATCATGGAGAACTCATGGCTGGGGAGTGACAACTAGAATCTACAGTGGAGGGAACTAAAGAGAAAAAGCATGATTGCTTCAAGCATGACTACAGAGGGAGGAAAGAACGGCGGTACTAGAGGGCGTTAGTGCAGGGGTGCCTGTCTCGGCTTAGAGTCACAGAAGCCGGCATGATCCTGGGACAGCAGGAGCCGGAGGCAAAGTGAAAGATGGGGAAGAGGACAATTAAGTTGGTACAGGGCTGTAGGAAGGACAGAAAGGGTGACAGCCAAGTGCACCAGGGCTGAAGTGGGAGCGGGTGGCTGCTGGCAGGGTACTGAAGAAGCCAGCGTAATCTGTCCTCCACCCTCTACTATGAGTCTCACAGGAAAGCACTTGCCACCTGTCTTACATCTCACCCAGGGCCAGGCATGGTGTGGCACACTGTAGGCTGAGACAGGAGAGTTGCCCATTCAAGGCCAGCCTGAGTAACTTAGCATAAGTCCATCTCAATAAAACGAAAGGTCCAGGGATGCAACGTAGTGGAAGGTTTGCCTAGCATGTGAGCTACCCAGAGTTCAGTCTGCAGCACCAGCACCACAAAGAGTGAGGTGAATCAGGAATCTTCCAAGTGCTAAGGACTTCATCCCCCCCTTCATAGTGGATGCTTTACCTTAGAAGCCCTGTTGCGGACACTTTCCCTTGACCTGTTTGCTGGAAGAAAAAAGGAACTCTTGGGCCAGTGAGTTAGCTCAGCGGACTAAACACCTGCTTAGGCAAACTGCAAGGGTGGGAGTTCAATCCCAGGTGCTACAAGCTGCACCAAGCTGGCTCTGCCAGTGGGCACACTGAGCCTGCCACCAAGAGTGGGTGTGGTGGTGCACCCCCATAATCTCAGTGCTATAATCCCAGACCTGGGGAGGCTGAAAACAGTATCACTATGAGCTATGTAATGAGACCCTGTACATTAAAAAAAAAAAAGAGAGAGAAAAGAAAAAAAAAAAAAGAGTAATTCTCCCAGATTAAATCATCCAGATAGGAGGTGACTTATGTGTCATGAAAAGGGTTAAATGTAACAATGTTTTATGTGTTGTTGGTAAGAATAGAATCACAGCATAATTTCCCAGCACTTGGGAAGCTGAGGCAGGAGGCTTGCCCCAAGTTTGAGGCCAGCTTGCACTACACAGTGAGACCATGTCTCAAAGCCTGGCATGGTAGTGCTTACCTGTAATCCCAGCGCTCTGAAGGCAGAGTCAGAAGGATTGCCTTGAGTTCCAGGTCAGCCTGGGCTACAAAGTGAGTTCAAGGCTAGCCTGAATGGCATAGCAAAACCTTGACATATGGGACAAAGACAGTGACATGGGAGACACTAGCTAAGGTTCATTATCTACAAGATTGGCCTCCCGGAAGGAATGCAGTCACCATGCACCACAAACATGTATGAGAAAAACAACCCACAATCCTTTTTTTCCTTAATGTATGCGTTTGTTGCAGGGTCTCACTACATAGCTTGGGGTTGCAGTGATCCTTCTGCTTTCAGCCTCCCCAGGGCATGTGCCACCATGGGGGACACTGCACGTCTGGGGGACAGGGCATGTGGTGCTGGGGATGCGGTCCCTGTGCTTGCCTAAAGCAGGTGCTTAGTCCAGTGAGCTATCTCTGCCCTTGCACAGTTCTTGAGATGGGTTATGTACAAGTGCCAGTTCCCCCCAATAATGGAATCCTTAAGTACTGCAAATGGGCACTAACAAAAACTTTTAAAACAGCAAAGCACAAAATTCTCCTACTTCAGCTTTCCCAGTAGCTGAGGTAAGAAGGATCAAGCCTGCCTCCAAAACTAAATTTTCTTTGGGCTCTTTTTGAGATAAGGTCTCACTATGCGGCTCAGGCTGCCTTGAGCTCACTTTGTAGGGCAGGCTGGTCTTGAACTCTCAGAGATCCTCTGCCTCAGCTTCCTGAGTGCTGAGATTGCAGGTTGTGCCCCTACACCTGGCTTAGTCATATATATTACATGTATATACGCACATATATAATATATATTACATATATGTTTATATAGAGAGATAAGAAATGAGCATCTCAAGAGGTGGAGAGCAATAAACAAAGCCCAGGGACAACTGTGGCCTGTTACTTGGGAATTTTGGAAAGCTGGGATTCAGGGAGGCAGGTAACAACTGCTTCTGCTGGCTCCCTGTTCGTTGCTGCGGTCTCCCAGCCGTGTTTATGGTTGTCTCCTCCCCTGCTTGGAATGTTTTCAGTTAGCATTTGTGTAAACCTAGTGTTAGGCAAATGGTGGAGGTCAAGATTGTAGTCTTCCCTTATGCACATTCCTTACCGATAAATGAAACTGAGATGCTTCTAGAGCTTTGCGCTCACTTCTAGAGAGCAATCTCCATGAGTCTGCTGAAGCTAAGTTCATTGGGTCTTCTTGTTCTTTCTTTCAGCCCCGACTCATAACTTACAATATTTATACTTATATATGTTTATATATAGTTATAAAACACATGTGGGCTTTTGTTTTGAGACGGGGTCTTACTATGTTGTCCACCTTGCCTAGAATTGCTGGGCTTAAGTGAGCCTCCTGCCTCAACCTCGGTGGCACTATGGGCATGCACCACTGTGCCCAGCTATTGGTCTTAATGATACATGGATTTATTTTAATAATCCTTTTATTTATTTTTAAAATTTAATTAATTTATTTTTTTCTTGTTTCAGAACCTTTGTTTATTTATTCACTCATTTTTACGGCCGGCTCAGCTTGCCCCGAGGGTAGGGCTGGCACAGCATGTGGTGCCAGGGTTTGAACCGCGGTCCCTGAAGCCACCCAAGCTTTCCCAAGCAGGGGCTTTAGACCACTGAGCCATCCCGCTGGGCCCCTTAATAATCCTTTTAAATTTATTTTTTGGCACTGGGAATTGAACTCAGGCTCTTGCGCTTGCTAGGCAAGCGCTGGTGTCATTGTGCTATATCCCTGGCTCTCCCTTTTATTTTTATTTATTTTATTTTTTTAGAATTTTTAAATTTAATTAATTTATTTATTTTTTCTTGTTTCAGAACTTTGTTTATTTCTTTTTATGGCCGGCTCAGCCTGCCCTGAGTGTAGGGCTGGCACAGCATGTGGTGCCGGGGATCGAACTGTGGTCCCTGCAGCCGCCCAGGCTTTCCTAAGCAGGCGCTTTAGACCACTGAGCTATCTTGCCGGGCCCCATCTCCCTTTTATTTTATTTTATTTTTTAATTTAATTTTAGTTTATTTTATTTTTCTTGTTTCAGAACCTTTGTCTGTTTATTCACTCATTTTTATGGCCGGCTCAGCCTGCCCCGAGGGCAGGGCTGGCGCAGCATGTGGTGCCAGGGATCGAACTGCAGTCCCTGAAGCTGCCCAAGCCTTCCCAAGCAGGCGCTCTAGACCACTGAGCCATCCCGCCGGGCCCCTACCTTTTATTTTAAATAAATTTTAAAAACATTAAAAAAATTAGCGATATTCGAGACCAGCCTGGGCTACAAAAGTGAGCTCAAGGCTAGCCTGAACTGCATAGCGAGACCCTGTCTCAAAAAGACCAAAAAAAAAAAAAATAAAAAAATTAGCGATAAATTTGAATCAGTTCTTCCTTTTTCACATGCTGTTTGGATACTGTCTTCAGTCTGTTAAATTTTAATATCTATGGGACAGTGCCGGCATCAAAACTCCTAAATGACTGTATTTTAACCCGTTTAGAGAAGAAATAAACGTAAGCTCCTTGCGCTGTGGGAGCGATGCCACTGCCCTTGGCTTCCCTCTAACCTAGGCGGGACTGCCGGTCTTAAGGGCGCAGTTCCTCCAGGACACGCTAGAGGGCGCTAGCGCGGGAGGCTCCGCTCTGGTGCGCGTGTGCGCTATAGACCGGAAACCCGGGCGCGCAGCTCCGGCGCTGTGCATCCTGGGTCGGCGTAGCCATGGCGGCTCGTGTCCTTTCCTCCTGTGTCCGTCGCCTGCCCTCAGCCTTCGCGCCGCCGCCCCGCGTCCCCACGCTGGCCCTGGCCCGGACTCTCAGCACTGCTTTATGTTCCCTGGGGACCCAGACGAGGCCCGGGGCGACGCAGTCGGCCTCGTGGCTCGCACAGGTGACTCGCGGTGACTTTGGCGGGGGTTGGCAGGGGTCAGGGATCCGGTCCCGCGGGGTTAGAGGCGGGAGGGCCGAAGTTGCATTAACTGCAGACGCGGGCGGCACGGAGGACCTCTGGCCCGCTCGCCAGCCCCTCATCGAAGCTAGGTGACTTGGTGATGCGCCGTGCGAGGGCTGGCTGGCCGCTGTCACAGCGCTGCTGCACGAGCCTGGTAACTTCGCAGAGCCTCCGGCAGAACGGTGAAGTCGGGCGCTGGTCTCCACAAGGTGGGGTGGCAGTGAAGTGCAGACGACGCGGCCTGAGGAGCGGCTGGCGTGTGCATGGGAGACCGTCAAGACCCGCATCGCCTGCAGTTGTACTGAGAACGCTAAGTACCGTGACCACGTTCAGCGGTAGGACTAGTACGCTGTAAAAAGGGAGCCGCCTGCCTTCTCCAGAAAAGTTCTCAACTTGGGTTTCGGCTTTTACTTTTCCCCCGTGACACCTTTTGCTTGTTTGGGGCCTTATGGAAGTAAGGATAGGAAACGGGCCAGGGATGTAACCCAGCCGCCCAGCGCCTGCCTGGCAAACACGAGGTCCAGAGTTCGATTCCCAGTACAAAAAAAAAGTTAGGAGACGGGTAGTGTGTAGCTTTTTAGCAGTGCAGGCCGTATGAGGCAGTAGTCTCCTGTTGCTGGCCCCTTCCTGGCCTTCAGCACTCCTTTGTGGACAGGGCTTTTCTTAACCCTCACTACACAAATCACCAGGCTAACAAATCCCTTGATTGCCCTCGCACTTGCCTCAGATTTCCCCTCTGGGCTGAGGTCCCGGCACGGAAGTGTGTTTGCACCCCAAGCTTAAAGCCTACCTGAGACGGGCTTGGCGGTGCACACAGTATCCCAGCTACTCTGGAGGCTGAAGCAGCTTAGGAGCGTGCCTCCCCTTACTTAGTTCAACCTGCAGTTCAGAAAATGAAAAGTTTTTTGAAGGTGGAGTAGATTAGGTTAAATTTCAATCTCCTGAGCTTCCTGATGATTTTGGTCATCACTGCATCTCTACAATAAATAAAAGCCTCAGACTAAGTCAGTCAGAGTCTGAATTCAAGAGATTCTTTGAGGAGCCAGTGGTGAGATTCACTGGCAGTGTAATGGGCTAGTAAATCAGAGGGCACGCTCCTGTTGGCTGTATCAGAAAGGTAATAGGCACCGTAAGGTTAGGGATTATTTTTATTTATTTACATATTTTGTGTTTGTGTGTGGAACTGGGGTTCCAACTCACAGCCTTGCACTTGCCAGGCAGGCTACAGTTCTATCTCCCTGGCCCCAGGTTAGGGGTTAAAAGGATAGAGTTGCTGAGTGTTTGTGTCCTGAGACTGATTCCAACATTAGGAACAACTTTTTAGAGCACTGATTCTCAAGCTTGGTTGTGCATATGGGTATAGACTGAGCTGAGCCCCCGATTCAGATTCAGTAGGTCTGTAAGGAGGTCTTCGAGTTTCCATTTGCAGTGGGCTCCCAACATATGCTGGCGGTAGTCCTTGGGCCATGCTTTGAATAGCAGGGTGCTTGAAGCTTCTGGAGCTTCGCCTGGTTTACAGGTCCAGCAGAGGAAATACTTTATTTCACTTTCAGAGTACTTTGACTAAGTTCAGTCAAAAGCATGGAGAAACGGTTATATACCAAGCCTGTTGAAGGTTGTGGGTGCTCTGCTGAGGTTACAGGAAGTGAGGAAGCAGCAAGGTTTGTTGAAGGCAGGAATGAGATGTCTTCCCAGTTGGCCAGCCTTTATGATTGAGTGAATACGATGCCTGAAAACTGGGAAGGCAGGGCCTGGCTCTGGTATTTGTGGCTAAAGCCACAGGTGAGAAGTGGAGGAGTCAGCGAGAGTATTGGAGACAGGTGGAGGCTTGTTTCTCTACAGTTGGCTTGGAGACGTCTAGGCAGAGCTGCCCAGCTGCCGGCTGTCCAGTGGGCCGCAAGCTGTTTCCTTCCCTTCTCTGTTTTCCTAGGCAGAGGCAGGCCCCAGTGGACTAAGGTGGGTTCTGGTGGAACTGATCAGGTGGAGTTTCTGTCGAGAGGCCAGTCACACTTCCTGCAAGCAGCGTCTTCTCAAGTTTGGGGGAGGCACGTGATGTCACGTGCAGTTGTGAAGTTGTAGGTGTGGGGGAAGAACACAGAAACAGCCCTTGCTGCCTGTTGGGGAGATGATTTCGCTTGCTCTCTACTGTAATCTTTGGGCTATTGTTTTGTTTTTGAACACTGGAGATTCAACAGTGGTGCACTGAGACCCTCCTGAGAGGTCATGGGGAGGAACTGTGGTGGGATATACCGCCATTCTCTGCCTCAGCTTCCACACCTGTAGGGGGAAAATGTGGACCTCCAGGGTTCCTGGGAACGCTAAGGAACGTGTGGAGAGTGCTTAGGGCAGGCTTAGTAAAGGCCCAGTAAAGACACCAGAAGACAGGCCCAATAGAGACTAGGAGGAAAGGCATGGGGTCGGGTGGTTGGGGCTTCACCAAGCAGCAGGTGACACTGGCCAGCTGCCACTGTCCTGGTCCTACGGCCCAGTGTGAAGCTGTACCTACTTAGGCACGGGCCAGACAGCGTCCAGCGCCCCTTCCTTCACCTCATGGTTGCCTCGCAGCAGTCCTCCAGGCACCGTGGTGTGGCTTTTGACCCCACTTGGCAGAAAAGCTAAGGCACGCAGAGGTTCGTAGCTTGCCCAGCCGCACATGGCCTGCGGAAACCAGCCTCTGCATCAGCTCAGCCTCCCGAGTGAGCCTTCGCCCTCGCCATCCCTGCCTGCCTTGGCTGCTCACGCTGCACTGGCTGGGGCTCCTGCAGACTCCAGCAGGGGCCCTGCTTAGTCATGCGGTGCTCACCTGGCCCTTGCCCTCCCTGGCGGGGACCAGCAGCTAGGGCTGTGTGACCCCAGCATGCCCTCACCAGACCTCCTTTGTTATTTTAAAAATTATCTATTTTTGGATTTATTTATTTATTTATTTTTTAAGGACAGGGTCTATGGGACCTCGCTACCAGATCAGACTTGTGATTCTCCTGTTTTAAGCTTCCCAATCACTGGGATAACTGGCACAGGCCACCACACTTGGTCTCAGTTGCCCTGTCAGCAGGCCCTAGGAGCGGGGCCAGTGCAGCACACCAGGGATCAAACCCCAGCCACTGCGCTCTGCCTAAGCGAGCACTTTAGTCCACTGAGCTATCTGGCCAGCCCAGTTTTTTGATTTTGAAGACTGGGTCTCTGTGCAGCCCAGGCTGGCTTCAAACTTACAGCAGTCCTGGCTCAGCCTCCCAAATGCTGAGATTCCAGGCACGTGCCACCACATCCAGCTCTCGCATTTCTGTCATTTCTCTCTCCCTCTGTCCCCCCCCCCCCATATATACGTATTTGGTACAGGGTCTTACTGCGCAGCTCGGACTCATGCTGATCCTCCTGTTTTTAGCCTCCCCAGCCCTGGGATCACAGGCATGAGCCACCCTGCCTGGGAGCAGAGCCAGGGCTGGTGCCAGCGTGACATATACCAGGCACTGAAGCCTGGTCACTGCACCTCCCTAAGCGAGTGCTTAGTCCATTGAGCTATCTCACCAGCCCCCCTGTCATTACTCTTAATTTCTTCTCCCTTTTCCTGAACTTTTGGGGAAGGCAGGAGCACAATTCCTCTTTCTCTTTATCCTCTCTTGATCATTTTACTTCTTTTTTTATTTAAAATTTTTTTTTTCTTGTTTTAGAACTTTAGTTTATTTATTTTTATGGCCGGCTCAGCCTGCCCTGAGGGCAGGGCTGGCGTAGCTTGTGGTGCTGGGGATCGAACCGTGGTCCCTGCAGCTGCCTAAGCTTTCCTAAGCAGGCGCTTTAGACCACTGAGCCATCCTGCCAGGCCCTGAAGCCAGTTTAGATCGGGCGTGGGCCTCGCTTTGAGTTGGCTTTTAGTGTTGTCTGACAGCTTCATTGGCCCACCAGCCAGAGACAGGATCTTACCTCGCAGTTCAGGCTGGCCTCAAAACCAACAGCAGTGCCCCGCCTTGGCCTCCCCAGCCAGGCCTGAGCTGCGATGCCTGGCCCTGTGTGACTTCAGTGGCTCACGCTACAGTCTCACTCAATAGCATGCATATCCAAAGCCTGAACTATAAGCCCACACATAGGTCAGTGGGGCCAGTCCTGCTCTGAAGGGGAAGCAAGCTGGGACTGACTGCCCAGCACGGTGACTTGGCGGGTACTGAAGGCTACCGATCATGTAGCCCTGTAAGACAGCTCTAGGCGTGTGCATTTATTTGAAGGCATGTTGAGTTCACAGGCAATGTTGCCTTCCTGCCCCTCGCTCTAGGTGCCGGTGAGGATCCCACAGTTGTGCCGCCAGTACAGTGACGCACCTCCTTTGACGCTCGAAGGAATCAAGGATCGGGTTCTGTATGTCTTGAAACTGTATGACAAGATTGACCCAGAAAAGGTGACTGACAGTGGTTTATGTCTTTCCCTGGAGTGTTTAACCCCATGGTGTGAAATTCCAAGGGGATTCAGTAGACGTCCCCCTGGCTCCCAGCCTCCTGGTGCCCCCTGGAGATGGCCAGCGCCCCCAGATGCTGGTGTGTCTTTGTAGAGACAGTGATGTGTATAGCAGCAGCAGCAGCTCGGTTTGCAGACTTGGTTCCACCTTTCTGATCACAAACTGAACAGGCAGGCCCCAGAGCAAGCTTCCCCATCCTAACCGGTGGATTTGAGTTTGCCCAGGATCAGGGAAAGAATCAAGTCTGTGAACCAAGGCACTGCTGCGTGTGTGCACGCGCACACACACAGCATATCTCCCACGAGACACACTTAAGAGGGGCCTGGGTTTGATCCCTAGTAGCAAGCCTACGAGGCCTAGTGCACCGTGTTCTGTGCTTGCTCTTTTAATTCCATGACTCGAGATTTTTATCCTAGGGGCACGTAAAATTTCCCGCTTTGTTTTTTGAAGCAATGGGCAGTTCAGGCTTTCCTTAAACTTGCTCTAGAACTCAGGCTGGTCTCAACCTGCATTCTTCCCCTTGCCTCACCTCCCAAATGTTGGGATTACAGGCGTTACAGGTGTGTGCCACCATGCCCAGGTATCGCTTCCTTCTTTAAATCAGACCTGGTGGCGCACCCCTACATTCTCAGATGCTCAGAAGACTGAGGTGGGTGGACCCAATGTGACAGGCCAGGCCAGCGGGAGCAATTTGGTGTCTACATAACTCCTTCTTCAATCTGTATAAGTAGGCACAGCTCTCAGCAGGAGGGAAGCCCAAGCAGGAAAGCTGATGGTTCAAGTCCCATGTGGTAATTTACCTGAGACTCTCAAAATAACAAATAGGGTAGGACTTACTCTGGGAATGAACTCCAGGGTTGCAGTCTACCTCCAGCCCTTTTTCCTTTTTGAGATGGGGATCTCCCTGATTTGTTTGGGATGGCTTCAAACCTACAATCGCAGCCAGCCTCTTGCCTGAGCATCCCAAGTAGCTAGGATTACAGGGTCGTGCCACGGTCCTTGACAAAGGAATTTTATTTTATTTTATTTTATTTTTTTTTTTGGGACCGGGCTTCGAACTCACGACCTTGCACTTGCCCAGCAGGCACTTGTGCCTCGGAGCTATCTCCCCAGCCCCTGACAAAGGAATTTTAGAAGATAGCATCTCACTGTGTAGTTCTGGCTGGCCTTGTGTTCCCTTTGTGGCCTCCAGGCCACTCTCCAACTCTATGACCCTCCTTTCTCAACGTCCTGAATGCTGGGTGTGCACCACCATGCCCAGTTCAAGAATTTGTTTTTTTGATACGGGCTTTGAAGAATTCTTCCTGGTGATGGGGAGGGGAGGCAGACGGGCAGACCTGAAGCCCTGTGCTAGGCGGGCCAGCCAGCCCTGTTAGGCCTGCACTATAGCCTCAGACCCTCCTGCTGATGCTGAGGGCCGAGTCAGGAGAAAGGTGACAGGAACATTGCGTCATCTGGAGCTCACAGCAGTCATGATCTGTGGCACCAGGTTCAGCTCCAGAGCCGCACACTTGCTAAGCAGGCTCTCACAGCTGGGCTGCGTTTCCAGCCCTACAGTAGCCAGCTTTGCTTTAAAGATAGGGCCTTGCTTTCTGTTCTGGGCTCACCTTGACCTTGGCTGTCTCTTGCCTCTGCCTCCTGAGTGCTGGGATGGTAGGCATGTACCACCACTTTTGAGGGAGAGAAGTACTGTGTCTAAGGTGTGGGGTTTCAGCTGTCACTAAGGCAGCAGAAAAACTAAGCTCCTTAGATGGGATATACAACGGTGGTTAAGGGGCATGAGACGGGCCCAGCGGGATGGCTCAGTGGTCTAAAGCGCCTGCTTGGGAAAGCTTGGGTGGCTTCAGGGACCGCAGTTCGATCCCCGGCACCACATGCTGTGCCAGCCCTGCCCTCAGGGCAGGCTGAGCCGGCCATAAAAATAAACAAAAGTTCTGAAACAAGAAAAAAATAAAATAAAATAATTCTTTTTTATTTTTATTTTTATTATTTTTTTTTTTTTTGTCTTTTTGAGACAGGGTCTCGCTATGCAGTTGAGGCTGGTCCTGAGCTCACTTTTGTAGCCCAGGCTGGTCTTGAACTCGCACCAATCCTCCTGCCTCAGCCTCCCGAGTGCTGGGATTACAGGCGTGAGCCACCACGTCCGGCAATAATTCTTTTTTAAAAAAGGGCCATGAGACAGCTGAATGGACCAAACACCTGTTTAGGCGGGCCCAGGACTGGGGTTCAATCCCAGCACCACAGGCTGTGCTGGGCCAGCCACAGAAACTGGGCATGGTGGTACACGTCTGTAATCCCAGTGTTGATGAGGCTGAAAATAGGATAACTACCAAGCTGCATAGTGAGACCTTGTATAAAATACATTTTTTAAAAAGTGATTAGGGCCCGGCAGGATGGCTCAGTGGTTTAAAGCGCCTGCTTAGGAAAGCTTAGGTGGCTGCAGGGACCGATCCCTGGCACCACATGCTGTGCCAGCCCTGCCCTCAGGGCAGGCTGAGCTGGCTATAAAAATAAATAAACAAAAGTTCTGAAATAAGGAAAAAAAAAAATTTAAAAAGTGATTAAAGACCATAGTAAAATAATGTACCAGGTATGGTGGCATAGCTTCTAATTTCAGCACTCAAGAGGTTGAGGCCAGAGGATCTCTAAATTCAAGGCCACCTTGGGATACGTAGTAGTTTAAAGCTTACCTTAGTAAGATCCTGTCTCAAAAAATCAAACAGTAAATGATGTGAATTCCTTCATCATTATCTTTGTTATTAAATACTTAAAGTTGAACAAAGTAACACACAGCATACCTTCCACAGGCCAGCATAGGTCAAATAGGTAATTAAAATCTCTGAATTTTAAAAAATCTGACTGGGTGTGATATCTCAGCACTTGGGAGGCTGAGGGTTAGAGCCAGCCTGGACTGCTTAGTATAGAGTTCAGCATCAGCCTGGACTACATACAAAGAAATCTGTATGATGAGTAAGTGGCATTATACCACTTACATGTTGGAAAAGAGATACTTTCACATACTAAGTTTTGTTTGGCCTTTGTTCCTTGCAGCTCTCGGTAAATTCGCATTTTATGAAAGACCTGGGCTTGGACAGTTTGGACCAAGTGGAGATCATCATGGCCATGGAGGATGAGTTTGGTAACGTATACAGGCTTAATCTTGCATCTGCTTATCGTGCTTCTTAAGTAAGGTGCATTTCCCCTGGGAGCCTGAGTGGGAATCAGGTAGGTTAGAGACAGTGCCCACTCCCTGCGGTTGGCACCCGCCACCCCCACTGTCCACGAAGGTAGGTACCAGGGACAGTCCAGGGGGGAGTGACCAGGGAAGGCTGGGGAGCACACGATGCAGGTTCCTCAGGTGGCTTCCAGCGTGACAGGCAAAGGCCTCACTTGGGGACGTGCTGCCTGAGTGAGGCGGCAGCAGCTGGGCAGAGGTGAGGGTTGTGCAGACGTAGCCTGTGGCCGTGGTCCCGCTGAGCGCCTTAGCTCACTCCAAGCTCTTCGTCGGGTGCTGTTTGTGGTGCCCGTGCAACCTTTATGAAGACTGCTGGGGTGGGAGCAGAGGGACCTCTGTGTCCCTAGTGAGCGTGAGTTCAAATTCGCCACAGATGCTGCTGCCTCGAGGGGTGGCCCTGTCTGTCCAGAGTTATGAGCTCCAGGTCTGACTGGGCCGAGCTCTGCACGAGCCTGAACAGGTAACTCTTTTGCTATTCTGCTGTAAAACGGGAGCAGGCGCCGGGCGTGGTGGCGCACGCCTGTAATCCTAGCACTTGGGAGGCTGAGGCAGGAGGATTGGTGCGAGTTCGAGACCAGCCTGGGCTACAAAAGTGAGCTTAGGACCAGCCTCAACTGCATAGCGAGACCCTGTCTCAAAAAAAAAAAAAAAAAAACGGGAGCAACGGGTAGGATGGAGGTGGCTCAGTGGCGTAAGTGCCTGCTTGGCAAGCTCAGGGTCCTGAGTTTTGTCCCGGTGCCACAAAAAAGGAATAAAGTGCAATCTATAGATGACAGTACAGTTAAGAATGTATGTGAATGAAGTACCAGGTAAGCAGTGTGACTACAGAAGTGTGCTACAGCCTATCTGTCTAGTTACCGCAGAAAGCAAAAGAAAAGTGAGAGTGCCTGATAGGACGTTTCAGCAACCCTACACACAGGCCGCCTGCACTCACTGTTTGCTGTTTGAAGGGGACCTCCCTAGTGAACCTTGAGAATGTGCTCCATGAGCAAAGTCACCTTGCACGATTCTGCCGGTGTGATGTGTCAGGAGGCAGCAGATCCAGCCAGGCAAGGGGCACGGAAATGAAGGGGGTGGGGAGCGTAGGCCCAGGCTCAATCCCCAGTACCACCAAAACCCCCAGAAGGCAAATCTAGACCTCACGCGCAGTGACTGCCCCTGGGCGCTGGTTTTGTTTTCAGGGTCCGTGAGGATGTTCTGGGAGAGTTTGATGCTGGTGTAATGCAGCCCATGGGGTGGTATAATTCAGAGGAGGAGCTGTCAGTGATTTTGTGTCTGGAAAAATCCTATCATTGGCTCATGCCCTAAATGGGACTCCAGATTGCTGGGAGTTTCTGGTCCAGTTGTGAGTGCTCCTGAAGCGCCGGTGATGTCAGTCTCACGGACATGTGCTTTCTGTATTCACACATAATTTTGTTTTTCCTTTAGGGTTTGAAATTCCTGATATAGATGCAGAAAAGTTAATGTGTCCACAAGAAATTGTAGATTACATTGCAGATAAGAAGGATGTATATGAATAAAGTACCAGGTAAGCAATGTGGCTTACAGAAGTGTTCTACAGACGTCATCGGTCTAGTTATTGCAGAAAGTGGAAGAATAAAGAGTGCTTGACAGAAATTTTCACCAATTCTAAAACACGGGCTGCTTGCACTTGCTGTTTGCCGCTAGAGGGGACCTCCCTAGCGACGATCTCTTTTCTCCAGTGGGCCTGGGAACAGTCATTCCAGGCAGGAAGGACTCCCTGACGTCAGCTCTTCTCAGAAGCAGAACCTGAACATTGTGAGCAGGGCAACACGGGAAGTGGGCCTGTCCCTGTTGCCTCCCCAGGAAGTCAGGTCAGGGTAGCCCTCAGCACTGCTGTTGGCCTGGTGGTCTTGGGTAGGCTGCTTAGCACTTAAGGTTGCTTCACCTATGAGATGGCACCATAATGGGACTTAGTTTCCTTTTTATCTTTGAGAAAGTCAGCTATGCAAGTTGAGACTGGCCTTGAGCTCACTTTGTAGCCCAGGCTTGTCTCAAATGATCTGCCTGCCTCAGCCTTTCAAGTGCTGGGACCACAGGCATGTGCCACCATGCCTGGCCTAGCTGGGGCTTCCTTGAGGGTAACGTTAAGCAGTGTGTGTGCAGTACCTGTTTTACTGCCTGATAGAAGCCCCATAGGTACTAGCTGTCACCCAGGCCCCGAATAATCATGGTAAGACCTCTCAAGCTAAAGTGCTGTGTGGTGTCTGTGTGTGTAGTTACACTGGCTTACAAGATGTCACTTCAGAGTTACTTACTACAACAGAAGCCATTCTGAGCCTGCTTTGTTCTCGCTGGACTCCTTTCCTCACACAGGACTCCAGGGACGCTGGTGACGGGAGCAAGCGTGCGCCGTCCTCACGCAGCAGCTCTGCTGGACGTGTATTTAAGTGGTCTCATTTTGCCCTTTGAAAATAAATCGGTTAAGCCAACATTTTCTCATTCTTTGTGTTTATAAAGTGCTTTTCTATACTGATACTGCTTACTATTTGAAGAATGTATCTGGGAAAAAGATGGGCTTGTCATTCATATTAGCCCATCAGTTTTTCCAGCAGTGCCCTTGAAATGTTTCTCTCCCAGCTTTCAGTCTAAGGAATGAATACATTCGTGAACAAAAGGTTCTTTATTCTCTAAGCCACTGTCAGCAGATGTTACCAGGTGCTAGCAATATCTGAAACTAAATTTCTTCGTTTCTTGCCTAAGGACACCCCAACCTTTTTTTTTTTTAATGGCCGACTCAGCCTGCCCTGGGAGTGGGGCTGGTGAAGCATGTGGTGCCAGGGATCGAACCACGGCGGCATTTTTGAGCCATCTTGCCGGCCTTTTTTTTTTTTTTTTTTTTTAATGGTCTTGCTTGTAGTTCAGGCTGGCCTCGAATTCGGGCGATCCTCCTGCCTTCTTAGCCTCCTGCCTGAGTCCTGGGGTTACAGGTGTGGGCTCCCATCCCCCACCTCTATATAGAATAGTTTTTAAAAACGAGAAGCTCTTCTCATTTTTCCTTCTCGAGGTCGGCCGGCACTATGCTCCTGTCAATGCTGGTGTCGTTTCTGCCTCTTCCCTCACGGCTTCTGCTCCTTGGGTTGGCGTAGATAACGTGCTGTGTTATGTTGTGCTAGGTCTTGGTAAAGCTTATTAGCTTGAGTCTTGCCACCAAAGAGCTGCTTTCTTGTTACTGACGCTTCGTCTTGTAGGCAGGGGAGCTGAGGGCCCGCCCCAGGTAGCTTCCTTGGGGCCACGGGCTCCCTAGGGCCACCTTCAGTGCACAGAACCGGGCAGAGGGAAGCCCTGGGCTGCTCCACCCACCGATGGCTCCTCTGTCCCGAGTTACCCCAGCTGTGAGATGCACTCCTTCCTTTGGTCACAGAAGACAGGTTGTCTTGGAGAAGTTAGTGTCAGAGCTTCCTTGCTCCACGTGGCAGCGGTTTCTTGCCTCCAGACCGGTTCTCCCTGCGTAGCCCAGGCTGGCCTTGAGCGTAGCCATCGTCCTGCCTCAGCCTTCCAGGGCTGGGACTGCAGGCGTGAGCCTGCAAGGGCTCCTCGGCCGACGGAAACGCGGCACCTCGCTGTTGTTCCCCTCTAGCATGCTCTGTGCTTAAAAGCCTAAGGGAGTGAACATTTTGCCAAAAAATGGGCCTGGGTTTCTGTCAGAGATGACTAAGGCTGGCAGGAGCACTAGTAAAGTGACTGCCCCACGTACCTGCAGTGGCGCGGTTCTTCCCTCCATCTGGCTGGCTGGGTGCCGGGGGCTGCTTCCTTTGGTCACCCTTGAATTGCTCCTGGTCCTGCAGTGTCACTGGTGTGAAGCACTCTGGGGAGCTAGGATGGGAAACCGGATCTCTCGGGTCCCACAGGCTGCAGATCACCCCTGGTAATACCAGAGCCCCTGCTCAAAGGTCACGCAGCAAGGACAGTTGTTTTTCTTTGGGTGCACTGCCAGGCGGGCACTTGCACCGCCAAGGTGCATCCCCAGCCCGACTGCTTGGAGGGCACACCTGCATGTTCTTGGGGGCTGGACAACATTCCTGGTAGGAAGCGAAGGGGCCAGATGCAGCACCTCAAGGAGTGCAGGAGCTGGAGAACGAACACAGAGCTGTGTGCATGAGGCAGCTGCGGCAGCCGTGCATGCAGCAGGCATTCCCTTCGTGCAGCTTGTGAGTCTTCTGGCATACCCATACCTCAGCGTGGTCCCAGCCTTCTCACCGTTCTTTCGGGCTAGAGCACCCTCCATGTGTCCTGCCATGGGCCTGAGCGCCAAAGAGGAACAGGACATGCCCAGCACAAGGAGCTCACCATCTAGTAGGGGGTGGCATCCCTGGTGGCACCAAGAGCCACCATGCTGCACCTGGTGTGCTGTAGGCAGGACGTGTTCCTGTGAAGTACTGCCACCCCTGTCACCTGTCACCTGGCTGCATGTGAGGGAACATCCAGAAGGAGGTTCAGTCTGTAAAGCCTGTACTTCTATGTCCGGGACAAAAGGAAACCTAACCATTCAGGGGCTGGAGAGATAGCTCTGTGGTATAAGTGCCTGCCTGGCAAGTGCAAGGTTGTGAGTTCGAACCCCAGTCCCACAAAAAGAAAAAAAAGAAGAAACCTAACCGGTTCAAAGATAGAAGGCAGCAGCTCATGCTCAAGACAGCATGCTCAGTATTCAGGGATGAAATAACGTCGCCGCTGGCTTGTTCTAGGAAACTGTGAGATGTCAGCTGTTGGCGCATGCGCGCAGGCACACAGAGCTGGGTTATTTTTCATTTCTCTGAGACAGATTCTTGGAATGGTTCAGGCTGGCCTTGAATTCCTGGCGAGCCTCCTGCTTCAGCCTCCCAAGTGTTGGAATTCCTAGTATGAATCATTCTGCCCAACCACTTTACCACAAGGCCGGTGGTCATCACTGAGGTACTGCAGGTAGAGAGAAAGGGTTTTGTTGCTCTAGTTCCTCAGTTGTAAGTAATGCCTAATACAAGTGAAAGGTGAAGGGTGTGGTGGTGCAGGCCTAGAATCCAGCACTCGGGAGGCGGAGGCAGGGTGGAGTGGGGCAGTCACTGCATGACCAGCTGCACAGTGAACGGAGGCTGCAGTGTTCAGATACGTGTGGAGGCAGGACACTGAAACAGGCCAGTAAAGCCGCCCTGGGACTCGCATGAACACTCTGGCAGAGCAGGTCCTTTGCTGTGGGGCTGCAAGTCTGGTCGGGTTTATTTTGGTACTGACAGCTGAACGCAGGACCTTGCGCTTGGCAGGCAGGCATCTATGCCACCGAGCTACGCCCCAGCCCTGGCAGCCTAAGTCCACAGAGAACAGTGCAGAGCCAGGAGTTGGATGGACATGTGCTGGGCAGCCTGATCCGAGCACCTCCACCAGGCTGACACGCAGGATTCGCAGGGCATGAGCCACATCCCTTGGCCTAAGCTGCAGTCTGCCACCAAACCCAGGCCACTCCTCATGGTCCCTGGAGCCACAGCGAGTACAGGACTGCTCTTGGTGGGTGGGTGGTCCCCTCACTAACAAGCTTGGGACCACAGCTCTCCTTGCCATGACAGACAGGATGAGGACTGGGTCACAAATGAAAAATTAGGGCGGCTGTGTGGTGGCCGAGTGGCACAGCCTGGCATGTATGAGGCCCTGGGTCTGGAAAAAAGCCAAGACTACTGGGGCAGGGACATGGTTTAAGCCTAGCAAGTGCAGGCCTCTGGATGCAATTCCTGGTGCGCACACAAAATCTAAACTGTGTCGATCTGTTAGATACCTGACTGAAAATTAATTTTCCTAGGCAAGACAGCGGTACTACAGTAAATGCCCTTCCTCTTGGGAGGTGCGTGCTGAAACACCCACAGAGAAGGTGCATGGCATCTGTCAAGCGTTTCAGAAAGAGCAGAGGTGCATCTAGACAAAGCAGGCGGGGAATATTTTAACCACTGGTAAACCTATGTGGAAGGTATAATAAAGATACTTAAAACTATCAGCTTTCTGTCAGAAGTCTTTGAAAATTTTCCAAACAAGGGGGAAAAAGAAAGGTTTATTTAAGGAGAGAAAGAGCAAAAGTGAGCAAGAAACTTGAAGCTCAGCCTTGGTAAACTACACAAAGCCAAAGCCTGCTTGAGACGGTGGAGGGCCCGAGGGCGCAGTGCTGCAGCCGGGCAGCCGGGCTGGGTGTGCTCTGCCTGGGAGGCCTCGTTCCTAGCCAGGTTGCCTCAGGATCCGGGTGCAGAAAGAAGAGCTGATCTGTCCCCCTGCCACAGGGAAGGGAGACCAGAGCCTTCAGGAGCACTTAGAGACATGGACAAGGAGAAAGGCTCCTGTGGATGGCCTTGAGTCAGAAGAGCCCACCCTGGTCCCACCTTTGCTAAAAGTCTCCTCCTCCTGGGCTTCCGTAGCAGGAGCTCCACTCCTGAGTCTCCTTGGACACATCTTGCAGGCTGAGTGCTCAGGGAGGTACAGGAGAGGGTGGGCAGGGAGGCTGCTTCCCCCAGCTGTGGAGTGGCTCTGGCAGATGTGACCCCTCCGTCAGCCACAGACCAACTACTCAAAGCCCAAGAAAAAGCTAAGCTGGCAAGAGCTGGCTTTGGCCACAGGTGCAGATATGGGTGAACGAGGTGCGGGAAGAATTGGAAGGAAAGACACCGGTTAATTATCAAACTTTAATTGATAGACTAATCTTACAGAATGAACAATAAAGACAGCTAGTCAAGGTTACACTTTAAAAAAAACCCAGCAGCGCAAAGCTAATAGACTACGTTCTCCTCCCAAACAGGCATTTCACTTAAAAACAAACCAAAACAGAGTGTACAACCACAAGGAAACATGATACATGTATTTGTCAAATAACTGCAGAACTCTTTAGGAAAGAAAAACGTTCTTAGAAAGTTAAAAAGCAGTACAACCACCCAAGCTGGCAGGCAGACCTACCAGATGTTATATATGTTGGGGGCTCCTAACCACCTAGAACTTTGCAAGGCTGCTAGGCCCAATCAGAGGAAACATGCCGTCCTCACTGCAGGAGACTCTGCCTTAGGACAGACCATCCTGTGCCAAGACAACAGCCACGGACAGACCAGGAGAGGGAGAGGCGTGAGGGTGCTTGGCACATGGGATCCGTGCCCTGCCCCATGCCCAGCTCCTGGCCGAGAGAATGGGCCAGGCGCGAGAGCACACAGCCCCTCCAGGCACGCGGTTGAGTGACACGAGGAAACCTGACCCCTTCTGGTGTGATGTGGCAGCCTGGCCGAGGAGTAGCGAAGTTCATCTCTTTGGCCCTTATGAGGTAAAGCAGCAACTAAGACACCTACTGAGGGTCTCACTTGGGCCTCTGTATAAGAAAGTGCATCCTTACTTAGTTCATTCATTTAAAAAAAAGAGCAGACGCTACCAGCAAAAGGCCCACCCTAGAGCAATATACTTCATACCAAAGAGTTCCGGCTACTCAAATCTGAGTTCTCTGCCTGACCGATGCAAAGGGTGCTGAGAGGCCCTGGCTCAGTGGGGAGGATGCTGTCACATTATTCCGCCAAGTCCCCCAAGGCAAACAAGGAGAAGGTGTTGCAGGATGCCGGCACCTCACCTGGTGGCCTGGAGTGGCTCTGTGTGGACCAGCCACCTCCACCCTTCACTTCTGGTGATGCCGCCACTCAGGAGGCCCTGTGTGGGAAGCCGTGCTTCCGTTATCTACCTGTATGCCCCGGCCACAGAGAGGGGAGACTCTGGTCCCCTTCAAACTGACAGTGACGAAACTGCAGAAATAATCCTGAGGAAAACAATAAACTCTAGGATGCTACCTAAAGGGAAGAGTACTTCAATTTGCTTACACAGATTTAGTCAGTAAACTCCAGACACTTAAGCAATATATGAAGAGACTGACTGCCCACAGGATGTAACGACAGAATACTGAACACTGCTGGGGCCTAGACGTGGAGCTTGAAACACTTCTCCAATGGGGCTTCCGGTGCTGTGTGTGCCTGCTGTCCCTAGAGCTTCTGGCAGGGCCTTCTACACAGCCAGGGTCAGGAGCCAGAGCTCAGGACTGCGACAACAGATTCAGTGAACTCTTTAAAGCAATATTCAACAGCTCCATATGAAAAGATGTCATTTACATTATTATTTATAGATAATGTCTTGAAGTAAGGAAAAAAGCACCATTTTACTGAAAATAAAAAAGGTTCACACAGGCTTTGGTCCTCATGACGTGACACCAGCCTGTGTGAGAAGCAGTTCGGCCCTTGGGCAGCAGGGAGAGGGTGGCACTCACACGAACAGGAAGGGGCAGAGGAGGGTGCTGGGAGCCGCGCAGGGTGCACGAGAGGCTAGTGAGGGGCTTCACAACCCATCTGGGGACAGAAAAGCCTGCTGAGAGCAGAGGTGGGTGTTGGCACTGCCAGACAAGTCATCGGGACAACACTGGCACACGGGAAGGGCAGTGTTCAACGGCTGCTGCCCTCTGTGGACCTGCCGCAAGCGGCCAGGACACACGCTTCTCCCCAGGAGCCACAGGCTGAGGAGAGCGGTGGAGCAGTGACTACTCCTTTGCGAAGATGAAGCCGGTCTCTTGGACGCAGGCTTCCCATGCTCTCCTGCCCCCGAGCAGCAAAGGGTGGGCTTTCTGGCCCAGAGGCATAACTTGGCACTGCCTACACCTCGCAAAGCAAGCCTGTCTGTGGGATGGATCCCCAACTAGAGCTCAGAGAGGAGGGCACCGCATATCGTCACTAACTGGCTCACAAGGACAGTCACTGCAGATGAACACATGCTAATACACGTCACAGAACAAGGGTAACAGCGGAGTAAGTGTGCAGGTGGGAGGGTTTCTTGCCAGTCCTCACTACGAGAGCCGTGACCACTGCAGGGAGAACTGCAAAGACAGCAGCAGAGGAGCGCACACAGCACGGAGGGTGGCTTTCGCTAAGAGGCTGTCCCTTCCGAGGCTATCAAGTCACAAGGAGACAACAGAAGTTCATGGGAATGGAGAACGCAAGGGCTAAAACCAGAAGATGAGCTCTTCAGAGCATGATTCATCCTGCTCCTGCTGTCCAGTGCCACCGGCCAACCCACCAGTGCAGAGGTCTTTGTACTGCAAAGGCAGCGGCTCTGGGCCCAGGGCAAAGGACACTTCAACTCACGAATGCACGAGCAGAAGGCCAACGCAGAAGCCGGTGTGCATCATCACTGGACTGTTTAAGAGCGTCTTGAAACGTCCAAAGAAAACAGCTCTCCTGATCCGTGACCACAGTGCTGCACCTACTAACTGCACCTGGCTCCTCCCTGGAGCTGTGGCTCATGGAGCCGGGGTCCCAAGGGCAAAGCGGCAGACCCTCTGCTGCCCACAGACACTGCGGCGAGGGGAGGGCTCCTGGCGCCGGCTCTGCTGCGCTTCTCCAAGCAGCAGCGGCAGCAGCACGGGGAGGAGGGCAGGAAGAGGCGCGGATGAGGTACCGAGAGAGGAACTGGTATCTTTGGGTTTTTAAGAACTCAAATCTAGGGGAAGTGAGAAAATTAAAAAGGGAGAAAGTGGAATCTCAACCAATGGACAGGAAAATATGGCTTACTAAAACCCCTATTTTGCATACAGTTTACATCAGGAAAGAAAAAGAAAACACCTCAGCTTAGCACAATGCAGTCCAAATGCTTGCAACCAAAGACTTATGAAAATATCTCAGTTGAAATCATTTTTAAAAAGCAAAAAATAAAACAAAGCTTTTGATGATTCCCTTCTTGACAAACTGGCAGATCTACTCTCATAAACAGATTGTAGAGTTTCCCAGATGTGTTCGGAATTCAGATTTATTGATTTCCATGGTAATGACTTTAAAAACGGTACGAAGCTGACTGCAAGGAAGGGAACTGGTGATTTTAAGTTAAAATTAAGCTAATGGTGCAAGTACGTCACCTCTGGCTTCAGTCCCCACATGGCTGCAGACTGCACAGAGACGGTTTTTGTGAACAAAGTTCCAGAACTCTGAGATCCACGATGCTGCAGGTCTCTCTTGCAAGGTCCTTCACTTTGGGTCGGTTTCCTGGGCCAGAGGTGAAAGTGCTTTCAAAAATACTGCCACTTGCCCAGCACAGTGTCTTTGATTGCGTCCACGTACTGAGTTGGGACCCAGTACACCCAGTAGTAAGAGGCTTCCGTGGGGCCCAACTGAAATGCCTGCAAGGGACAAAGAAAAAGGAATGGCGCTTCAGGACAGCGGTTGCAGGCAGAGCACATACACGGGCAGGGCAGGAGCGCATGCATTGAAAGGGAAAAGAACAGGTAGTGGTGCACACAGCAAGCATTCCCCTAACCTCACAGCAACACCTGCAAACCCCAGTGCACACCAGAGCCACTTGGAGGCCATGCGTGGTGACGCCCACCTGGAATCCCAGCACTTGGGCGTGAGGCAGGAGGCTCCTAGAGAGCTCAAGACCAGCCTGAGCTGCACAAGGAGATCCTGTCTCAAAAAGACAAAGGCACCACCTGCAGGGCTGTGAAGGGCACACCTCCGGCTCCAGTGGGAGGCCTGGCTAGGAAGGAGGTGGGGTGGGGCCTGAGAGGCTGCTACCAAGCGTCTGAGGGCTACAGCACTGCTGAGGGGTGGGGGTGGGTGGGAGCGGCTGAGAAGCACTGGCCTAGAAAACGTCACGCATGAGGGAACAGGTCCTCAAATCAGCACTCTCCAAGATGACAAAATCCTGTCACAAACGCACAGCTCCCAGTAGGGGGTGAAAGTCTGGGAGATGTGGTTTGTCCAGACACAGGGCCCTCTGAGCAGGGGCATCCTTAGGGACCCTGAGGTCAGGACATCACTACAACATGGAGCCAAAGAGGATGCTGGGGAATGCACATGCCACGACACCTCCCGGGAGAGCTGGATGCACAGAACACCGCCAGAGCTTGCTGAGGGTGTGCGGGTAAGCAGAAGCGGAAATAGCCAGGAGGAATCTACAGGGGGAGCTGTGGTGGGGGAGCCTGGGAGCAGCCCAGGGCAGCGCCACTGCTGCAGAGCTGGCAGCTTTTCCTTTTTTTTTTTTGCCTTTTTGAGACAGGGTCTCGCTCTGTAGTTCAGGCTGGCCTTGAGCTCACTTTTGTAGCCCAGGCTGGTCTCGAACCTGCACCGATCCTCCTGCCTCAGCCTCCCGAGTGCTGGGATTACAGGCGTGAGCCACCACGCCTGGCAAGGATAAGTATCACATTTTTTGAGTTCAGAATAACTTAGGAGTTTAGATAGCTACACTTCACTTTTTTCTTTTTTGTTTTTCGGAACTTGGGATTGAACTCAGGTCCTTACATTTGCCAGGCAAGTGCTTATTCTCCTGAGCTATCTCCCCAGCCCCCACTTTACTTTTTTTAATTATTTTATTTTATTTTATTTATTTTTTTTTTTTTTTTGTCTTTTTGAGACAGGGTCTTGCTATGCAGTTGAGGCTGGTCCTGTGCTCACTTTTGTAGCCCAGGCTGGTCTCGAACTCGCACCAATCCTCCTGCCTCAGCCTCCCAAGTGCTGGGATTACAGGCGTGAGCCACCACACCCGGCTATTTTTTTATTTTTTAAATAATTTTTCATTTTTATTTTTTTCTTGTTTCAGAACTTTTATTTATTTTTTTTATGGCCGGCTCAGCTGCCCTGAGGGCAGGGCTAGCACAGCATGTGGTGCTGGGGATCTAACTGTGGTCCCTACAGCTGCCTAAGCTTTCCTAAGCAGGTGCTTTACACCACTGAGCCATCCTGCCGGGCCCCCACTTTACTTTTAAAGTGCTGATGGCGAGCCAAATAGCTCAGCAGATTAAAGCACCTGGTCCAATCCCTGCCCCTGGGGCACACTGGGACAGACTGGGCGTGGTGGTGCTCCACTGTAATGCCAACTCTTGGAAGCTGTAAGCAGGTGGATCACTATGAGTCTGATCTCGCAGCGAGACCCTGAATACCCTGTAGGCCCTGCCCTAAAACAAGAAAAATAACAAAGTGCTGGGAAAAGAGCTTTGCCTAAGTTGCTCATTTTATGGAACCACTGCATACAGTCTTGTAGAGTGTCCCCAACACACCAACTCGGGACAGTGTGGTCCAGGCTCCAAGGACACAGCTCCACACAGAGTAGATGCATAGCCCAGCACGAGCAGGGCTACTACAGAGGAGAGGTGGCCGGTGTCTCCCCACTGCCTTGAGCGCGAGGGCTCCATCGCAACAACAGAAAATGGAAACCCATGAGCCATTATCCTACTTTCCCTATGAACTGAAAGTGGGCAGGGCGCGAAGGCTGCTGCAAAGTGCACAGGGCACAGAATGCGGTCATGCATGAAACTACACCGACGAAGAAAACACGAGGGGCCCTCCCCCACAGGACCCGATCTCGCTACAGAGCCTAGGCTGGCCTCAAACTTCTGAGCCTCCTGCCTCAGCTTCCCAAGTGCTAGGATTACAGGCATGCTGCACCACACCTAGATTCCCAAAGTTGTTAGCCCACATTCTCCCTTCAATTAGAAAAGCTGAATTTCAGACACACTCTCTGCCAGGTAGGCAGGAGCAGGGGCCGGTTCGGGCCAGGGGGGCCCAGGTACTCACCATCATGTGGTAGTCCTCATGTCCTTCGATGGGTTCACTGACCACGTTCTTGATGGAGCCCATGGGCAACTTCTCTGTCCGCTCTAAGTGGAGAAGGATGACAGGGGTTACTCAAAGGTTTTTTCCTGCTCTAACTCTGCTGCCTCAGCAGCCCCTCCCTCATCAGGGCTGGGGACCTATGGGAAGCACTTGACTCCAAAACCCTCTCCAGAACACAGGCCACCATGCCTGATCAGAGCCTCCAGATCTCTGCATGGGACCTGTGAACTCTACAAAGGAACTGGCAACGACACAGTAGCACAGCTCTCGGAGCAGAGCTACAGCTTTCTAGAAGTAGGTTTCTTTTGTATGCATGTGTATGTTTTTCCTGGTGTTAAGTATTTTTTTTTTTTGGTGGTACCAGGGATCCATCTCGGGACCTTGTGTTTGCCAGGCAGGCGCTTAAGCTACTGAGCTATCCCCAGCCCATGGTGTTAGTTTTTAAAGTCTGAGGATTAATAGCTACACAAGAAACTCTGCACCCTCACTGCCCAAGCCCAGGTATTGCTTAAGGTCTTGGTCACCTAGAACAGGGAGGATCAAGCACAGACAAATGAAGATGTGCCCCAGCGGGTCTCACAAGGAGGCACAGTGTTCCTGTGCACCTCGACCCTGCCCGTTTCCCTCCTCCCCCTCCCCCTGACCACTGACACATGTCACAAAGTCCTTTCAAGTATTTCTAACCTCATGAGGTTGACACTGGAGACAGCACTAATGACACGAGGCTATGACAGTGTGCAGCAAGTTTAAAGATGCTGGGCCAGAAGAAGGTGGCAGGCGGGCACCTGGAAACACGACTGCTGTGCATGGGCCAGCTGCAAGCTGTGTGCCGGCAGGTCGGGGCCCTGAGCCACAGGAAGTCCCCCGAAGCAGCAGACACTGCGACACACAGGCAGGCATTTCACCACACAGTTACACCAAAAGGAAAGACTCGTTCCAGCCTCTGCAGGAAGGAAAGCCTGAGAACTCGGGGTGGGAAAATAGGGAAGGTGCCAAAGAGTCTTGGAATTTAGAGAGCTGCTTCTAGCCCAGCTGACTACTTAGGATGAGGGCTTTCCGTTCTGGAGGGCTTGGTTTCTCAGAGGGTGGCAATCTAGAAGAAGGGGCCTAGAGACACTCACCCTGGCTTACATTTTCTGTGGCTCACAACAGTGCCTCCCAATAGGACAAGGCCCACAGCTGTCTTCAAGACTGAAAGTTCTGCAGGGTGTGGTGGTGCCACACCCGTAGTCTCAGTTGGGCAGGCAAGAGGATTGCCCTGAGTTTGAGGCTAGTCTGGGCTACACAGTGAGTTCAAGGCCAGTGAGAATTGCACAGTAAGACCGTGTGTCAAAAGCCAGAACAGGCTGGGGACTGAGCTTGGTGGTCTAAGTGTCTGCCTGACGAACTCAAGGTCCTGGGTTCAATCCCTTTCAATGCCTGATACCACATGCTGTGCTAGTCACACCAAGCCAGACGTGGTGACGCATGTCTGTAATCCCAGTGCTAGGAAGGCTGACAAAGAGGATCAGTAGGTGCCAGAATTAAAAAAAAAATAAACGGCAAAACAAATCTCTCCGCTCTGAAAATTAACCTTATAATGTCTAGTGACCCCATATAAAGGTATAGATTTCTGGCTTCTCTTGACAATTCCAAGGACTGGACGTTACTGGACATGCTCCAGAGCCACAGCTATTGGGCTCAAGTGCACCTGCTCTGCATGGAGCTTTGCTCTGCAGTGTCAACTCTCCCCCATGGCGCAGCCTTCCAGGAAGCCGCAGGTTTCGTGGCTGCGCCCTAAGACTGCGCTAGTGTCCCCTACCACAAGGCAGCAGAGCACTTACCCTGGGAGAAGCAGCCCCGGAAGGCCACTTACACCACGAAACCAGGCAGTGCCATGTTGGCTGCTCCACGGCAACATCTAGCCAGGGGAAAGATGAAGCCAGTGCTAGCAGCCAACTCCCTGCACAGACTGCCCTTCTCCAAGTACCCCTGACACTCAGGACTGCTGGGCAGCTGAGGGGCATGGACAAGGCTCTCCATGGGACTGAGGAGCTTGGCCATGGCCAAGGCTAGAGGGCGCAAGGAGCCTGAAGCTACGTAAGAAGGCATCAAGCTACTCCTGGAGCTCTGCCCGCAGTCTTAAGCACAAGGTAGCAGAAATCACAGCACCAGGGTGGAGGCAGACAGTCCTCACCCAGCCAGGCCCCACGCGCACTCTTTCTTATCTGACTCTGTTATAACGGAAGTACCTCCTGCAGACCCAGTGAGCCCGCAGACTCTGGCTGTGCCCAGTCCTGCCCGTGCCCGTCCTGAGCAGCATCAGCCCCAACCAACCCAGCAAGAGGAGGCAGAAGTCTTCGAGCTGCCACCTTGAGTGCAGGGACGGAGAACTAGGCAAGCCCAGGGGACGGGAGCTAGGGCGACAGGAGCAGGGAGCAGGCACTGGGGCCAAGTCCCCTGCTAAGTGGCCCAGAGGCCCTTGGAAAGACTGGGGAAAGCCACGAAAGCTGCACAGCTTGCCATGACCACACAGGTAGAGATGGACGTAAAATGACGAGCGTTACAGATCATCACGAGATCGCTGGAGACTCGTGGGCTCCTAGCGCTGTGATCTAGCCACTTTAAGAACCAGCAGTCAGAAGGTTTGTGCTCTAAAGCTTTCATGGCTTAGGAAAAAGACTCTCCCTGCCACCCTGGCCCCATGTTTTATTTTCTGTCCCACCACAGTCCCACTTTCAGCGAAGTCCTACCAAGTGGCCTGTCCCTGAGGTCAGTCAGCTCGTGAGGACGGATCCCCTATACTCTCTTTAGCATTTACCTCCAACTCTGAATACCTACAGTGCTGGCCACAAACAGGTGAATTAGGCATGTTCGGTTCCCTCCAGGAATCTAACAGGACAGACAAGTCAGAGAGTAATAAGTGCTCTGGGGACAGCAGCGCAGCAGTGCACCGGAGGGGTCAGCTACCAGGGAAGGGTTCATTAGGAGCGGGCACCGGAGTGCGGAAGATTTTGTTAACGATGAGGACCGGAAGAAGCCGTTCACTCCAGGTAAGGACGTGTAAGCGAAGGCACGAAGCTGGGCAAAGCAGGGCAGGCAGAGTCGGGGCTGATGCGGCCACATGCACAGGGCACGGAGGGGCACACACAGCAGGCAGCAATTTAAACGGAGGCTGCCTGCGGAGAGCACAGACCACCAGCTTAGGTATGGGAACTCGGAGGTTCTGGAGCCCATGATGCGCTGACAAGCGGCATGTGGCACACGGACAGGACAGAAGCTCTTACCACGTCACAGCTGCGACACACTAGCAGCCTCGACCAGCACAATACAGCGGACACAGACAATTCCGAATGTGACCGACAAGACTCTAGTCATCTAAAGGGAAGGCATGCGTGGCTGGGCAGAGGCATCACCCAATAAACAGCAAGCTGGCCCAGACGCCACGCACAGGCAGTGTGCTGAGCCAGGCAGTCAAGCACGGCGGAAGGCAGCAACTGGGCACACATCACCTAGCACAGGGCTGAGACGACCTATGGGACAGGCAGGTGACAGAAACGAGCGAAGCCGACACACGAAGCAGAGGGCTGTGGGCACTGCAGCAGACCCACCATCAACTGCTCCGCATCGTTCCTCAGTGCCACGGGAGAGCACAGGCCCTAAAGGACCACATTTTTAATTTTTTTAAAAAGTCAAGTAAATTTTTAAAAATGGACTGAGAGCTCCCGATTTTTGCCAGTTATGTACAAACCCATAAAACCCTTGCCTACGGAGCAGACCCAACCCTCTGGCCATGTGTTTGGGACTGCTGGCCCTGTGTACAAGTGAAGGGTCAATGTTCTGATGGACGGGCCCCGAGACCAGACTAAAAATAACGAGGGAAAAAGGCCCAGCAAGAGGCAGGCACCTACAAGCAGATCCAAAGGGCAGAAGCACACACAGCATGGTGGAGACAGGCTTCCAGACGTGGAGACCTGCACTCGCAGCGCGTGTGCCCAGGAGCACGCGGGGCAGCTGTACCTTTAGTGCCGATCCACAGCTGGTCCTGTTCCAGCTTAAAGGTGAGCCTCACTTTTCCCCCAGACTTGTTGTACATGCCGGACAGAGGGACTGCTGGCAGGCGCTCCTGCAGAGACAGCACCATGGTGAGAGGGGGACACTTGGTCAGAAAGAGAAGGACGGGTTCCAAGACACAATTATGGGACTCTCAAAGTGCAACTAGTGCCTGTTCAGACGCTCGTGATGAAGTCAACTCACCTGGACACCCCGAACAGAAGGCATCACGTCTTCGGGTTTTCCTTTATCCAACACTTTCCTGTGTTGCTATAAATCAGAAGAGGACATTAAGTGAAACAGCTACAGTTCAGGCAAGCTGCTATCTCTCTGAAAGACAGGATGAAGCAAGCCTTCAGGTTCTGGGACTAAAGCTGTTAGCGCACGCAGAGCGCAGGCCCCCCGCCCTGCAGATTGGTACTGCCCTGCTCAAGCGTCTGCGATGGTGAACGTGCTTCTCACCGCAGCCCACGCTTGGGCTGCAACCACTCTGCACTCCACTGCCAGACTACAGAGCTATACTTTTTTTTTTTTTTTTTTAATTATTTTATTTATTTTCTTGTTTCAGAACCTTTGTTTATTCACTCATTTTTATGGCCCGCTCAGCCCGCCCCGAGGGCAGGGCTGGCGCAGCATGTGGTGCCGGGGATCGAACCGCAGTCCCTGAAGCCGCCCAAGCTTTCCCAAGCAGGCGCTTTAGACCACTGAGCCATCCCGCCGGGCCCCAGAGCTATACTTTTAATCAGCCAGATAAAGCTACTCCATCAGCCGTTAAAGCCTAGAGCAAGAAGAATCACTCGATTGCCAATCCCAACACTTTTCCCTCTTCCCACCCACGTCTCCACTGAAAGGGCCAACATCGAGCTGAAGAGAGCTGTGAACGGTCCTGTTCTCCTGGAAGGCAGGTCAGACAACATTTTTCCACTTACTCCCGAAAAGAACTTGAGTTTGGTGACTAGCCAAATTGCCTAGAAAGGACATTTCACTACTGATGGCGACACAGCCCACCACCACAGAAGTCTCCCACTGCTCCACCCTCTGCCTCAGCCACACAGAAAACCTGTGGAGCCACATTTTCAAACAGAGGTGCTGAGTGCTCTATGCTCCAACATGGAGAAGTCCTCACCCCACACCTCAAGGACTCTGGGGCAGCTCGTGAGGGCTCCAGCGTGGCCCCTTAACACAGCTCTCCTCCCTGGCCTGCCTGCTGAGGCCACAGTGTCCCTCACAGCTTTATAGGTTCAGTAACTGCTTGGCAGAGCTGGAACTACAGGGCAGTAAGTGAACAGAAGGTAAGGATGGGGTCTAACTCAGCACCAGGAGAGGCCTGGCTCAGCACAGCCCCTGGCCCAGCAGAGAAGCACTTCCCACTGCCAGGCTGTTAACAAATGGGCTGCCCTGCTCAGCAGCCCCAAGTCCTGAAAAAGTGGTCCAAAGCCGAAAGATGGAATCTTATTCCTCATCACTGGGCTCCCTGGGGCAAAGCAGCCAAGCCTGGGGACAACCTTGAAGCACCTGCTGAAGACCTCCCCCACTCTGTGGAACAAAGCTCTAGGTCCACAAAGCTAGTGTTAGCAAATGCCAAGCCCACAGCTAGGATGCCTGCCATGGTCTAGGGGCAGAACCAGTGAGGCCTCGCTGCCATCTATCTCACGCATGCAAGGGAAAACAGGAGAGCAGGACCGAACTCAACACGCTGCAGGATGGTGCGGCCGGTACTCGGAGGGGAGCCTGCAGGGTAAGCACCTTGCATGCGTCCATGCACGCTTACGGCCCCTTACCCACAGCGCTGTGCACCGAGGCTGGGAGCGTAATACTCGACCTCAGAATCAAGAACACAGTGAAGGGCTGGCGAGACAGCTCAACAGACTAAGCACCTGCTTGGGCAAGCGCAGAGACCAGAATTCTGAGAGGGCCACAGAGACTGGGCATGGTGGCACATGCCTATAATCCTAGGAATGAGAAGTCTAAAAACAGGAAGCTCACTATGAGTCTGAGCTATGTAGTGAGACCCTGCAAATACATTAAAAAAAAATGGAGCCAGTGAGATAGCTCAGCAGACTAAAGCTCCTGCTTAGGCAATCGCAGGGCCGATGGTCAGATCTTCAGCACGGGACAGGGCCCAGGGCAGGCTGAGCTGCCCCTTTCCCCCCAAAAACGAAAAACAATGAACCCCCATGAGGCCTGGAAGTGTACTTCACTGAAACCCTCAGTCCACTTTCCCCCGCACTGCCACACCATCACAACAACCTTAGGAATAGTTTTAGGCTTAAGGATTAGGAGGGTTCTGTAAAAACCAGTTTTGGAATGTGTGTTACAAAAACCAGGCATGGAAGGACATGCCTGTAATGTTAGCTCTCTGAGAGGCTGAGGAAGAACTGCAAATTCCAGTTCATCCCATGTGGCTCAGCAACTCAGTAAAACCTTGTTTCAATCACAAAGAAGGGCTGGCCAAATAGCTCAGCAGATTAACAGGCGCAGGGGGCCAGGAGTTCGATCCCTGGACCTGCCCTGCCCCACCCCCCACCCCGCAGGGGCGTGCTGAGACACAATTGAGACTGGGCATGGTGGTGTGCGCTTGTAATCACAGCTCTTGGGAGGCTGTAAACAGGCGGATCTCTACAAGTCCAGTCTAGTAGTGAGACCCTGAACACTCATAGACCCTGCCCTAAAAATCAATCAATCAATCAATCACAAAGAGCTGGGGGTGCAGCTCAGCAGCAAGGCCCAGAGTTCAAAGTTCAATGCCCAGCACAGCGCGCACACACACACACACACACTCCTACACATGCCACAGTACAGCCTAGGACAGCAACTTCCCAACCAAAGCGCCACAGGGCGCAGAGCTGCATTTCAGCACTCAGGGTACCACTGGCTGCGCAGCTAAGCTCGTGAAAACACTGTGGAGTCTGGGGAGCACGCAGAGGGATCATGGGTCTCGAGCTCAAAGCTGAGGTCCAGCGCTGCACTGACGCTATCACATCTACCTTCACTAAAACTGCTACTAGGTTAAAGTGAGCTACTCTGCTAGGACAAGGGCTAGGTAGAGAACATGTTCCCGGCGCAGCAGCTACTCAGCCACAAGTGGGATCCGACGGGCAATAGCAGCACAGGTGGTGATAGCAGCAATCAGTAAGCACTTGCAGGTGGGCACAGTGGCGCACACCTGGAGCCCCAGCACTCAGCAGAAGCCCAAAGAGAACAGCAAGTCTGGGCGCAGCCTGAGCAACTCAATAGGGCCTTGTCTCAAAATTTAAATTAAAAAAAAAAAAAAAAAATCGAGGAGTTGTAGAAGCAGCTCCGTGCAAAGGCTGCGTTCGATCCCAGTACCACTGTATGCTGGCAAATAAACAGAAAATCTTCATGTCTCCCACGAGTCGAGACAAAGCTAGATGCTTCCCAGCAGGAGCACTGGTGAACACCCAGCCCAGGGGACTGGGAGACAGCTCAGCGGAGTAAGTGCTTGCTGGGCTGGGAGACAGCTCAGCGGAGTGAGTGCTCGGGAGTGCTTCCTGGGCTGGGAGACAGCTAGGCGGAGTACTTGCTGGGCTGGGAGACAGCTCAGCGGAGTGAGTGCTCGGGAGTGCTTCCTGGGCTGGGAGACAGCT
>PVJA010022062.1:0-34757 GCA_004027025.1 Myocastor coypus
TGTGTGTGTGTGTGTGTGTGTGTGTGTGTGTGTGTAACTATAGATCGAACTCAGGAACTTGCACTTGACAGGCAGGCACTTAGGTATATATTTTGCAGTCCACAATGTATAATTAGTTTAGCCATAGTTGGTAGTTGCCTGAATTCCCATATTAATTTCTTAATATTTCAAACAATTTTGGTTATGGTAGCTTGAAAATTTAAGATATACTTACACCTATTTTAAACATTGCTATAGCTTAGATGAAGAATGTTCCCCCAAACCCCAAGTGATTATAGATTGGCCTTTTAAATTAGTACATTTTCTTGTAGGATAGAATGATCACATTCTTCATGTCCACATGGAGCATACACAGTGCATCTTTTTTCTTTTTCATCTCTTTCCGTCTGCACACTTCCCATTCTCTATAATCTTTTGGTCCCCTTTCATCTTTCAATAGATATATCTGTATCTGCCCATTCCCTGTTATTCATCTTTCAGTTTGTCCTTTATGTATATTGTTTTTCTCACATAAAATGTATCAGCTATATGTAACCTTGTGTGTCTTATTTATTTTACTTAAGATTATGATTTCAAAGAATATGCAATTTCTAATAAGTGGTTTAAATTAGTCCTCATTTATAGGAGAGCCTTACTCTATTGCTTACAAATAACACATGTCCTTTATCCATTAATAGATCTACAGACAAATAATCTACTTCCATGATATAGCTATCACAGCTTGTATTGCTAAACATTGTTATTCATCTATCACTATAATATGATATATTTAACTCTTTTAGAAATTCATGCCAGGATTGTGAAATCTCCTAATGTCATCTTATTGTCCAAGATTGCTTTTGTTATTCTGTATCTCTTCTGATTCCATGTGAAGCTTAAAATTCTTTTCTTCAGTTCTGTGAATTAAACTTTTGGTACCATGATTAGTGCTGCTTCAGTCTTCACATAAATTTTGGAACTACAGTCATTTTATCAATGTTGGATCTGACTCTAAGAAAAGGTGATATTTTTTCATTTTCTGATGTAGTATTGGATCTTTTTTTTAAGAGTTCTTTGCCTTTCATTGACTTTTGCTCCTTGGTTAAATTTCTTCCTAGGAATTTAATATTTCTTGAAGCTATTTTGAATACCATTATTTACCTAAAGTTTTTCTTGGTGAGTCTATTACCAGTTCACAGTAATACAGGTTAATTTTTTATCCTGCTACTCTAATGATTATGATAGTAAATTTGGGAGGTAATTTGGTAGGATTTGGGGGGGTCTTCTATAATGAAGAACATGTTGTCTTCAAATAATAATAATTTGACTACTTTTTCCCCTACAAGTACCAATTTTATTTATTTTTCTCACCTGAGTTCTCTGGCTAATATTTCAAATATTATTTTAAACAGGTGATAGTGAACCTTACACTGTTTTCTTATGTTACATGGAATGCTTTCAGCTTTTTCTGATTTAATATTACATAGGTTACAAATGCATTATAAATGAATCATATTAAATTGAGATAAGATCTTTTACATTTATTTTTTTGAATTTTTATTATAATGGATATTGATTTTGTTTTTCAGCACCTGGAACTGAACGGCACACTTTCCACTCCCTATAATCTTTTGGTCCCCTTTTGTCTTTCAATAGATACATCTATATCTATTTGGCCTCACATTTGGATATTGGATTTTGTCAAAGACTCCTTCTTCATCTAATGAGAGATTACTTGATTTTAATCTTTACTTCTGCTTATCTAGTATACTACATATATTGATTTGTGTATTTGAGCTACACTTATACATCCTTGGGATGAAGCCCATTTGGTCACCATGTGTCCTGTTGATCATTCGGTACATTGTTTGCCAGTAACTTAAAGGTGGTTGAATTGTGGAGGCAATATAGCTGATCTACAGTTGGGAAGTAGGGCCTAGTTAGGCTAGGTTACTGGGGACATAACCTAGAAGGTTATGTCTCCCCCCGTGGCTCTTTCATTCTCTCACCCGTCTTTCTGGCCATCATGATATGGCACCATTTTCGTCCACAAAGCCCCTCTGCTATGCCATCATGCCTGGAAGCTAGAAGACCATGGATTGAAAAGATGAGCCCAAATAGTCCTCGCACACTTTAAACTATATTTGGTGCTTGTTCTAGGTACAGGGAAGTGGGACAGTGAGATAGTGCAGTAGACTAAGTGCCTGGTTAGGCAAGCTCAGGGACCTGGCTTCCATCCCCAGCACCACATGTGCACTGGCCCTGCACCAGGCCTGCTGAGCCAGCTACCGGGGCATGTTACCCCAGTGTTGGGAAGACTGAAAGCAGGAGGATCACTATGACTCCAAGATCTGTAGTGCGACCCTGTACCAAATACAGTTTTTAAAAAAAGGTACAAGAAGTAACTAAGGCGGGCCTGGCGGGATGGCTCAGTGGTCTAAAGCTCCTGCATGGGAAGGCTTGGGCGGCTTCAGGAACCACGGTTCCATCCCCGGCACCACATGCTGCGCCAGCCCTGCCCTCGGGGCGGGCTGAGCCAGCCATAAAAATGAGTGAATAAACAAACAAAGGTTCTGAAACAAGAAAAAAATAAATAAATAAAAAAATTAAAAAAAAAAAAAAAAGAAGTAACTAAGGCAAGGATGAAAGAGAAACAGCTGGCGACAGTTCTTATCATATTCAATTGTTAGTATTTAACTTTCAAACCCTGATTATTCTTGAAAGATAAGAACAAATTACTTAACAAAGTATTAATTGAATACTCCTTATCCAAATACAGAGACACAAATATTTCAGAATTTAAACTTATTTCAGGGTGGAATGTTTTCATATATATATATAATGAGATATCTTGAGGTGGGAATCAAATTGTACACATAAAATCATTTGTTTTATTTGCAAGCTGTATGTAGCACTGGAAGAAAATTTTATGTGTACAGAAATTCTAGTGTCCCTGTGTTTTGCCAACAATTTGTCACGTGAACTCATATGTGGAACTTTTCATTAGTGGTGTCATGTTGGGTGTCCAAATTTCAAATTTTGGAGCATTTTACAGTTTCCTACTTTTGGTGATACTCATAGGGATGCTCACTGTAATGCTCCAAAACAACCATTCTGTGAAGAATGATGACGTCAACAGAGCTGATTTACACAGTATTAAGTTTGCAGTAGTCACATGATGATCTGGCTAATATATTTTTTTTATTTTTTCCAGAAATAATAAAAAGTCACATTCACTTTAAGACAAATGTCAACACAAAGTTGACATATAGTTCTAATTTCTTGGATATAGTAATTCCCAGATTCTTGCATCACATATTTTGGGGAGGTGTAGAAATGTTCTTTTGGTTCACTGTATTCATGTAGTCATAGCACTGAGGCATGGAAGCAGCTTGTGGCAAGCATGGAAGCAGCTTGTGTTGGAGGCCTTTGAAAGACACAGGCATTTCAAAGGGTGAAATCTAACCTTTGCACAAAGCTCTATATTAATGAAACTTATAGAGATTTTGAGGTTTGAAACATTCCAGGATCTACCCTCCAGAATAAAAAGAACAACCTTTTTGGCCTATGTTTCCTATAATAAAGAAGAAAACACTCTGCCTGGTAGATCACATTCTGTTGAAGACTTTTGTGGTCATTATGTGGAGTGACATAAATAGCTACAACGTTTCATCCCAGACCAGGCAAAGGCTCTGTAGCATGCCTAGAACTCTAGATTTGTGTGTAAGTGAACAATACTCTGTCTTTTAAACTGAAAGGCCCTGTGGACTTGGAGAACATAAGTGAAAGGAAAAGATACAACACTGGCTTTATATAATGTTTGCTGGACAAACTGTGATGTAATCCTAGGACTCTAAAGTGCATTCATACCATCTACCACATATACAGTTGAACATCTTCCGAACAGCAGTTCCTACTGTGACATTGATCCTGGCATTATAAAATAACAGAAGAGCATGTTCAAGAAATGTTCCATGTTAGTTATATTATGTCAACCACACTGAAATCAGGAAATGTAAGTGGGAAAGCTGTTAGATCAGTGAGGAAGTTATTGAAACAACCCATGATAGTAAAATTATTATTGTTTATAAGTGCTTAGGAGAGCCAGTGAGATAGTTCAGCAGCAGACTAAGCACCTGCTTAGGCAAGTGCAGGGATCGACGTTCAATTCCTGGTACCAAACGCAGCACTGTCCCTGCTCATGGGCATGCTGAGCCAGCCACTCAGACTGGGTGTGGTCATGCATGCCTGTAATCCTAGTGCAGGGGAATATGAATGAAGCAAAAGAACCATGATGGCTGGAATTTTAAAAGCCTGGATAAAGGAGGAAAATAGACTATCAGGGCCAGCTTTGAGGGAGAGGCTATTCAAAGCTCAGGTTCAGGCATGTTAATTTTGAAACATTATCAGACTTCCAAGTAGAGATGTTATATAGGCAGTCCAAGACAGCCATCGAAGCTAGAGAAGTAAAATTGGAAATTAATGGCATATAGATAATATTTAAAGTCCTAAAGGTCATTATGAGATCATTAAAGATGATGCACATGAAGAAAAACAATATTGAGTGACCAAGTCCCAGAGCATGTTTTCACCTTTAGAAGTCAGGAAGGTGAGGAAGAACCAGAAACAGAGCTAAGATAATCAAAGTGAAAGAAATACAAAGAGCCAACATTTTGTACTGGAACAAGAAAGGGGACCGATTCATGGACAGTGGTGCACTATGGCAAGCAGCTACCACATGAGGTGACCCTTGCTCATTGTTACTTCGAGTGTGTTTTAGTTTGCAATTTTCTACTCTCAGTTTTTCTTGCTGAGCCTATGTTTTCCCTCATGAACATCTGCTGCCAAGTTTTTCCCAAAACAACAGTGCAGCTTTTATAACCAACATCCTCTTCCTGGCTTGTAACCACCAATGGAGTTCTACAATAATCCGGACTCTGAACTTGTGTGTCCTCCAGAGAATTCACCATTCACTTTGGACATTATTTCATTAAACTTAAACTCCAACACATAGAGACTAAAATTTATTTGGAAGCATGTGTGGAGAATTAATTGCCTAAAATAGGCCATGTAGAAGGCTTGAACTAAATAAAACAAACATCTATGGATAAAGTCTAATATTTCTCATAAGTCCTTAAGCTCAAATATTCATGAAAATTTTATGTGATGAATGACTAAATTATCAATACAGATGTCTCAAAAAGAAAAAAATGGAGTAACACTATGTCTGATTTAAATGAGCTCAGCATCACATCATCCACGTGATCATCATCACCACTATTTATGAGGAACCTTAATCAGTGTCAGCATAGGGCTTAGCTCCTAAGAATATTATTATAGCTGTCAGAGTAAGACTATGAAATAGATTTTGTAATTGACTGTTTTAAAATGAGGAGCTTAGCCTCAGAAGCGTTAAGGAGTTCACCCACAATAACACAGATAAAGATGATGACCTGAGATGTGTGACTGTAAAACACAATCAATAATAATGAGGCTACTTTGTTTCTTAAAACAAAGTACTTGATTTTTAAACAACTAGTTCTTGGGTGGGCCAGATAGCTCAGTGGACTAAAGCACCTACTCACGTAGAGCACAGTGGCCAGATCCATCCCCAGCGTGTCATGTCATCGTGGGGCACGCTGAGACTGCAATTGAGACTGGGATGGGAGCACGCCTGCAATCCCAGTGCTTGGGAGGCTGAACACAGGGAAATTACTATGAAACCAATCTATGTAGTGAGACCCTGTAGACCCTATACTAAACACATAAAAAAAAAGAACTAGTTCTTGCTAACAGTGTCATGGAACCAATCAAACAAAGACATTCAATTTAGTACTTTGGGAAATCTAATAAAATTAACATTATCTAAAAAGATAATAATGATCAATAAAAATACCTAAATTTCCTTCCACTTTTCTATTTATATATCTAAACTAACACAAATTTTTAAAAAAGTAGAATTGGCTCAGGATAAAGAAAGAAAACTTGTGACAAATCTCTTTTAATAAAATAGAGGCACAAATCTGACAAAAATAAAAAAAAAATAGTAAAACATGAGGTGAAGTTTATACATTTGAATTGTCCCCTGTAGTTTTATGTACTTTATTTTTACCCTGTTTTATATTCTGAAACTTCGGAAAAATTTTCTCACTCACCACTTCTTTTTGACAGGAAAAGGAAAAGTATGTTTTTCCACTCAATTTTATTTGTATTAGCAAATTACAGTAGTCATCCTTGTTGGGAGCTGCTATTCCCAAATATTATTTTATTTGTAGATTTGCATAGACATTTTATTACTTTGCTTATGGCAGTTCCACAGACAGTGGAACCTCTGCAGGTAATGGCACACCATGGCGTTGAGTCAGGAAGTGACAATTACATCTGAGCTTCACCAGGATCACTCTGCTCTTGGTACTAAGGATGAACTAACATGGACCAAACATGCGAGGGAAACAGCAAGATTTCACTTAACAGTAAAGTTGCATCCATTTATCTACAAAATCGTCAAGCATTTTAAAATAAATCTTAAAATACAAAGAGTTAATTTTAAGTGTTCACTTAATTAAAGGTTAAGTTTGAGGATTTTTCAACTAAATATTGAAGTGATTTTTATTATTTTTACTTATCAGTTTTAATTTGATGATTGCCATGGGCATTAATAATTTGTACGACTGCAAGTAACTCACATCTAACATATTGCTTAGATAGGTCTGGAGTCAGATACGCCAGACAGTAGTGCCATTAATGGGAAGAATAGATATGGATAGAGTTACAGGTTGAATTATGCCTCCAAGAAATTTTGACGATCTTTCATTTAGTACCTTTAAAGTGATCTTACTTTTGGAAATTGGGTCTTTGCAAATGTAAGTAAATTAAGAATAGACCATGAAGACATTCCTGATACAGTGTAATCAGTATGCCTATAATAGGAGGAAAGACATAGACGTAGAGAAAATTCCATGTGATGACAGAGACAAAATTTGAAATGATGTGTTTGTAAGCCAAGAAATGCCAAGGATTGCCAGCAATATTCAGAAGTGGAAAGTAGAGAGAGATTATCACTTCAGCCTTCAGAAAGAATATGGGCCTGCAGATGCGTTGATTTCAGATTTCTGAACCCAGAAGTATGAGAGGATAAATTTGCTGCTTTCAGCCACACTGTTTGTAGCAATTATTTATAGCAGCTCCAGGAGACAAATACTCATGTGTAACAACTAACTTGCAGGTGTTACCTTCTTTGAAAAAAGGCATACTAATTCCTATTGAGAATTTAATTTCTTTTTTGAGTTCCCTCCACTGTAAAAAAAAAAAAAAAGGTAATAAAATAGGACTAATAGTAGCTCTGTCACAGTGTGAAAACTAGTAAATGAGAGCTGAAAGGTGTAAAGCACATATGCCTGCATTTGAAACATTCAAAATCCAAAAGTATGTACCAAATTACTGTTAGATTTAATAATCCTTACACTGTGCTTAACCTAGTGTTTACAATAGGATAAACACTTGTTAAATATTTTTAGTATTTTGATAAAGTAAGAAAGATATGTAAGACACAAGATGCCTCTAATATAGCAAGGCTTTAGTAACTTTGTTCCATTATTAATAATTAGCATTAAAAATAATTTATCATTTAGAAAATTATCACATAATTTTCTTATAATACTTCAAAAATGGTCTTTAAAATGCTAACATAAGGGCTGGCTAGATAACTCAGTGGATTAAAGCACCTGCTTAGGTAGACACAGGGATGGGATTCATCCCCTGCATGCAATGATGGCCCTACCCCAGGGCGCGCTGAGACAGTGATTGAGACTGGGTGTGATGGCGCATGCCTGTAATTCCAGCTCTTGGGAGGCTGCAAACAGGAGAATCACTATGAGTCTGATGTGTGTAGTGAGACCCTATAGACCCTGCACTAAATACAAAAGAGCAATAAATAAATAAAGTGTTTCAAATGCAGTAGTTTGTACTCTGAGGAACCCTAAATAATATGAACTCCCTGTCTAGTGACTTTAAATCTTAAAAATTGGCACTTCCACTTTATTCTTGTTTTAGGCAGAGATTGGAATGATCTCCGCAAGCCTAGGAATGTGCTGAAAGTATTTATAACTTCACTGAATACCAGGAGTGGTGCTACAAATGAATGACAGATTGAAATGAATGTCATCTCAGTCCACGAGGCATGGATACTGTCAAGGTGTGGGTTTGACAGAAATATCAATAGCCTAAGACAGGGCTGTAGAAAGGTGCATTGAGAAGACAGCAGAAAGACCAAATTTGAAATATGCAATAAACAAGAATTCTTGGGTAAAGAGGTATCTTATTTCAAGAATATTGACTATACCAAGTAAACCCATTTCTTATATTAAATAGCTGCTGAGGTTATGAAGAAAACACATTTTTAATACTGAAATATTTATTTCAATAAGAGATCATACTACCTTTAAGATTAGCTTTAAACTTGCTCAGTGAAATGCACATGCATTTTTGTAATATAGACATAGACCTGTGCACCTATATGCACACATGTACCATGTAGCTATGCTTAATGGACTAGAATAAAAATGCAGGCAAAATAGTCACAATATAAGGAAACTGTGTAAGGTTATGCAAGAATTGTGTGTTCTATTTTTGTAACTATACTAGATATTTTAAATTATGTCAAAGTAAAATGTTGGCAACTGAGAGTATGTCAGAAAAGAGTGGATATTTTAATACAAAATAGAGATGTTCTGATTAGTCATTTAGATTATTAAGTTATTTTCATGACTAGCTTATAGCATGACATCTTTCCTTATTTGGCAATAAATGGAAAGCCTAAGTACAGATATTCACTTTACAGATAATTACACTCAAAATTAGCTTGGAAAGTAATGAACATTCCTTCACATTTTTTTGTTCCAGACAATAGACATATATAACTACAAATGAGATAATAGCTTTTCAAAATCTTATTTATTTCTGATCTTTTTTTAATGTCACCTACGCAAAGTCTACTGGCTTATTATTTCTCACAGCTATATGGAAAAATAAACAGGAAAATATAGACAGGTAAATATCACTATATTATTTTTAAAGTGATGCAACACTTAAGGACACATACATGAATAAGTACTCTTTGTTCTCATAAGCAAGGTTGCCTTATAGACTGATTTATAAATCTTTTCATCATATTTGGAGAGAAATTTTTCTGTTAATCTTACAGATACAATGTAGGTCACCAGATGTTATGTTTGCTTAATACTTGTGGTAGTTGATACGTTGTGTCAACTTGAAGCTTGGCTGGATGGGTTCTGCTGGTTCCAAGCTGTGGGGGCCCCATCCTGCAGGATGTGGAGAGCCTGCCCTAGGATGTGATTGGTTGCACTCTAGGGCCAGCTAAGCCACCCCAAAGTGACTCAGCACAAAATGTGTGTAAAAAGAGTTGAGGAACACTTTGTGGACCAGCCCAGCCAGCCCAGCCCTGCCCTGGCTGCTTCCTGCCTGGCCTAGCCCTGCCTCACTTCCTTGGAGAAATCCTCAACTTTGGAGAAGCTTGATCTTTGCAGCCATGCACTTTGGAGGAGCTTTGTGCTGGAACAGAATTTGGAAGAGAGAGGCTTGATGAATGCCTCAGCTGTTGCTCCACCTCTGCTCTTCATTGTTCCCTGATGCCTTAGAGCCAGCAGACTATGAACTAAAACCTCCACAAACTGTGAGCCAAATAAACCTTTCCTTCCTTCGTTTTGAGTGTCGGGTATTTGTCCCAGCAATGAGTAAAAAGTAACTAAGACAATACTTTTCCAAAGGATTTTTTTGTTGTATCAAATAGTTTTGGTATTTGAAAATGCCAAACTGTTTTCTTCTAAACAGGTAATTATCAAACTATCAATATGTATAAAACACTGGCCAAAACAATTTTGTTAAAAAAAAAAATCACTATTGGGCTGGGGAGATAACTTTGCTGTCTAAGCACTTACCTGGCAAGGACCCGTGTTAGATCCTTGGTACTGCATGCTGTGCCTGCACCAGAACCTGGGCTTGACATGCAGGCTCCAAAATAGAGCATGGTCACACACACACACACACACACACACACACACACACACACACACACACACACACCTGTAATCCCAGGACTGAGGAGGCTGAGGCAAGAAGTTGTCTACAATTCTGAACTGAGTAGTGAGACACTGTATCAATCAATCAATTAATTAAAAATCACCGTCATTTTGAACAGAGTTTAATCAGTGCATGTGCTAAAGCAAGTTTTGATTATCCTTGAGTTTTATTTTTATATTTTTAATGTATTTAGTACACGGTACAAAGGATCTCATTACACAGATTGGACTCATAGTGATCCTCCTGTTTTCAGCCTCCCAAGCGCTGGAATTGATTACAGGCGCAAGCCACCACACCAAGTCTCAATAGGCACCTCACCATGCCCTGGGAGCATGGCCAATGTGGCACACTGGGGATCGAGCCCCAGTCCCTGTGTCTGTCTGCACAGGTGCTTTACTCTGCTGAGCTCTCTGCCTGGCTCTCTAGGCTCTATCAATTCTTAACCAATAAATACGTCTTTTACAATGTGTTACTAGCATAAAGACCCATCAAATACTATCAGAGCCAGCTAGATAGATCAGCAGATTGAAGCACAGGTTTAGGCAGACACAGGCATCAGAGCTTATCCCCAGTGTGCTGCGTAAGCCCCGCCCCTGGGGAGCTCTGAGATGGTGATTAAGACAGGGTGTGGTGGTGTGTGCCTATAATCCCAGCTCTTGGGACGCTGTAAACAGGAGGATCACTACAAGTCAGATCTGTGCAGTGAGACCCTGTAGACCTTGTTTTAAATACATTTTTAAAAATACTAAGATCAGGAGTTCCCAATTTTTATTACAAAGAAGGAGGCCACAGATTGAAGCTGTGTTCCAGCTGCTTGTGATATTATACAGCAAGCCAAATCTTATTTCTAAGGAAAAAATGAAACACTTCCACCCAAGTAACTAATATTTTTATCTCTACTGTTCTGTTGACAAATATAAGAAATGGACAGATCTTTAAATGAAGTTTAATATTTATCAACTGTGTTAATTATTTCTGGGTATTTTACCATCTCAAAACTTAGTGTTTAAACAATAATCAGGGCTAGCCAGATTGCTCAACAGACAAAGTGTCCTCTAAGCAAGCAAGGGCACTGGATTTCGATCCCCAGCACCACATGCTGCACCAGTCCCACCCTCAGGCATGCTGAGATGGACCCTGAGTCAGGGTGTGGTCGTGGCACATACCTGTAACCCAGCACTGGGGAGACTGCAAACAGGAAGATCACTGTTAGTCTCAGCTGCTTAGTGAATCTCTATACCAAAAACAAATTTAAAAAAAAAGGAACAATCAGTTGTTTTCTCAGGATACCAGCAACTGACAGCATAGACAGGGCTCATAGGGTATGGTTCATCTCTGCTACATGGGCCATCAGGTGCCTCTTCCTGTTGGCTTGAGTCAGTAGCAGGTCAGGCAGACCTGGCTGGCTTGCTGTGCTAGCAAGGGGCTAGGACCACCACCAACGGATGTCAGCTCTATCTATGTGACCTCCATGGAAGGGTATTGTGGGATTTTTTTACACAGAATCCTATTTCTTTCTTTCTTTCTTTTTTTTTTTTTTTTGCCTTTTATCTCATAAAAAAAAATTCAAAACAAAATACCAACAAAACACAATAGTTAATAGACTGTGTATACTTATCTTAATTATCTTCAAGGTAGTCACTGTACTGGGACACAAAAGATTCATTTTACAAAGAAGATAAAAAAAAGCACTGACATTTTCAATTAATTAAAAAAATATTTCCTATTTATCTATTTTATTTTCGTTTTCTTTTCTAGACAGGATCTTACTATGCAGTTCGGGCTGGCTTTGAGCTCATCTTTGTAGCCGAGGCTGGTCTCGAACTCACACTGATCCTCCTGCCTCAGGCCCCCAAGCACTGGGATTACAGGTGTGTACCACCATGCCTGAACCAATTTATCTATTTTCTATTTTGCTATCTATCTATCTATCTATCTATCTATCTATCTATCTATCTATCTATCATCTATCTATCGATCTACACCCACTTCACTGCAGAGGACTAACACTGAGAATATACAAAGAACCCCAAAAATATAGTGCCCCTAAATTTGAAGACTCAGTCCTATAATGGATGACCAAAATGAACAAATGCTTCTCAAGAAAACAAAGTACAAATGGTCAATAAATACATAAAAAAAAAACGTTCAACATCACTGGGCATGAAAGAAATTTAACTCGAGTCCTTTACAGATGAGCTGATAATCCACTACTGTTACAGACTATTGGACTACATCTCTTTGTGCAATGAAAACAAAGATCCATACTAATGATGTTTACATAAGAAACCATATCTGCATCTTGTACTCTGAACAACTATGACAAAAACAACAATATGCAATGTATTAATTATTATATGATAAAATGAAATTAATTAAAAATAAATTTGTTAAAATTGTATTGAGAGGAGACCTTGTCTTTCTGGGGGTGACGACTGGAGTCAATGCTACCTGTTGCCACACCATACATGCGCCCCCAGTGGCTGAATTACATAAGGAACACAGTCTCCTCCTGCAATATTTGGAGGAAGTGTGATCTTGTCACATACTTGGTGAGTCTTACACTGAGGCTGTGATAATAACTTCTGTTATTTTAAGGAAAACAACAGATTAGAAACCACAAATTTAACAATGAATATTTTAGGCAAATCATTAGGAAAGGAAAAGACAAATATTCTTACTGCCATTGTCTCTATTTTATTCTTCTGTTAAAATCCTAACAAATCCAAGAAGACAATAGAAAGTAAGAAAGAAAACTCAAACTTGTCCGAGGCAGAGTAAAAGGTATCAAAAAGAATTCATATTTTCAGTATCACTTTTCAGATTTTTCTCTATCTCTTGGGTATTTAAGAAGCTTCAGAAACAAAGCAGACTTTGACATTTTCCCGTTTTGTTCCACTTACTTTCTGTCTCCACTGTATAGTTCCTTATTGCTCTTCTCTGACTGTGATTCTTCTCACTAGAGAATTTGTAAAGCTGTGTCTAGAGATGATCCATTGTCAAGATCACTGGAATTAGCATTCTTGTATTAAGTTATTACATTTGTTGGGCACGCTAAGATCTCTTGGTTTAATTTACCATGTCAGTGAAGTAAATACAAATACATTAGTTCAACACTTCACATTTTAAAGGACAGTTTATTTTAAAATGTGATACAGTTGTGATTCAGATATTTAAAAATATTTTTTACTCATTTCAATCAAATTGTATCACTGTGCTTCTTTTTAGTTGATGATATTACCACAAAAAAAGTCTAGCTCTGCACCCTGGCCACAACAAAAACAAGGAAGAGAGACAGCAGAAAATAAAACTTAGAAAATGCATGCTGATCTCTTAAGGCCAATGCACTCAATCAGTGAGCACAGAAAGAACCAGGATGTGTTTTGCATATGCAGTCCTTAGATCTTTTGAGTATATGTAAATATCATCTATTTTTCTAAAGTTGGGGAATTGGTAGAAACTAGTCCCTTGTGACTGGTTTGCCTTGTGGTCTTTATAACACCTCACACTTGTCTGGCCATCAGTTTCTTCCTTTGTAAAATGATTTTACTCAAGTGGGTACACTCCCAAATGGTTTACACATCTGAAATTCCTCGAGCTTTTAAAACAGTGATGCTAGCTGCTAATAACAAAATTTAATGTACTAACTATAATATGATTTTAGTTGCATTGTTTTACTAAATCATTCTGTTTCTCCAAGAAAGTTATTAGCCTCACTTGAGAGAGAAAAGATACTTCATGTGATTAAATAGTTCAGTGAAATCATATAGTAATAAAACAATGAAGACAGGACCAAAACCATGGTCACTTTTAGCCAGAATTTTCAGTCTTAACCACTATTTTATACGATAAGGATGTGGCCCTGTCATCCTGATTTGGCCTGTGTATTCATCCAGCTGTTCACCCAGTTGTTCTAATGTGCTCTGTCTGAATTCACACCATACTCCACAAGACAATGACCACCACAGTACCACTGCACCTATCCCTCAGTGTTAACACACCTGTCAGTAACACACACACTCTTGCCTAAAGCCTATTTTTCTTCATATCTGCTTCCTATCATGACATTTATATATCACTAACATGCTGTACCTATATATTTATTTCTTACGTTTATTGTTGGTTACAATTTTGGAAGGAAACAATATTTATTTGTTTTGGTAACTGAATTCTTATGTCTCAGAGCAATGATTGATCTATGAAAAATAATTAGAAATCATTACTGAATAAAAGTATAATTGAGAATATAAGATACTATTGGTACATATGCAGATATAAATGAATCAGAAATCCTTATCTGCTTATTGTATCATGATGTTGAAATAGTTGTCTTTTGAATATGGTAATAAATCCAGTCTTATTCATAAATCTTCAGTCAAATTTTATGCATATAATAAAGTCGAGTTCCACTATTGAAGCTATGGGATGAGAGCAGCCAAGATATTCCGGCTCCATCCTGCCAGTAGGCCTTGCAGAGCAGCGCACTGCTCACCCAGGTATAAGTGCACTATTTGCTGCCTACTTCTCACAAACGTTACACCTGGACCTCACATGCCCCAAGGTTGAAGACAGTAATCTAGCACATTTATAAATATCCCATTTAGACAATTTAGTCTAATCACATAATAAATATTCAATAAGATTTGTGAATTGAGTCCAAATTTGAGCTAACTTATTTAAAATTATCTCTGCCTGGGGAGCTGCATCTGAGATTCAAAATTACAAGTTGTTCAGCTTTCCTCTTTAGTCACAGCATTGTCTGTGATTCCCATTATCTAATTAAACACACTCTGAGGCAAAACAAATGTGCTTTCTGTCTTGAAGGCATAACCATGTTCCTTACTACAGTTCAAAAGAAAAAGTCTCCTAAAATCGCTGTTGTTTTAGTTAGGAAGCTAAAAACAAACAAAACGCCACCCATTGAAAAACATGTAACTAGCTTTACAGTCAACTTGTTCCTTCCTAGAGATCCAAATATACAATCTTCTGCGAACACTGAGATTCTGTGTCAGGTATTGCTCATTAGCATAGACAAACACAGAGTGGCTGCAAGGAACAGCTATAAACTAAGTCCTAATAGCTCATATGGAGTCGTGGTGCTCTGTGCCTGCTATGGCTTGTGTCTAGATGGTCACTCAAAGCCTCTTGCAGCCATATGTGGACTTCCAGCACAGCGTTGACGTACAATAAATCTAACATTTCCAATTAATTACTACTAAATCAAATAAACTCACATTGTGATTGTGAATATAAATTTAATGGCAGCCATCCATTCACAAAACATACCAGATTTATCATTGCAGTTTCACATAAGCACCATAAGAAGCTCACCCTTTTGAGAACATTTTCTTCTTTATTCTATTTCTTTTCTACATGCAGTGAGCACAAAGACACCCTTATTTCTATTATCATTATTTCTGTAACTAATTCTAGTTTGTATTGTACATAACTTATGACTAAGTCACTGAGAGACTTCCAAGACAAAATGGAGAGCAGTTATTGTAGGCTTGGCCTGTCCAGGCACCAAGGCTGACCATTTACTGAACACCTTTCATGACATGCCTACTAGGTACTGATAAAGTTCTTTAGGAGTGAATTGGGGGCTTGCCTGGTAGCTCAGTTGGTTGAAGAACATCATTCAACAAAGTCTCTCAAGTGTAGAGGACTGCAGTTCAATCTCCTCTCCCACATGAAGCATGAGACCTGAACTTAAGGCAGCCTCAGCCAGCCCCCTGAAAAATGACCTAAAAAGTTGTTTAATCACCATAGATTAGGTGAGCTGTATTATTTCAGTGTCAAAATTAAAGGCATAGAAAATTCATGTATCTGACTGAGTGTAGAGACAACTATCATTGTGACTAGCACCTGATTTGTTGTACGGCACAGATTAGTATTCAGGGAATATTTGCAAATGAAGACCGGTCATTAAATCCTGAAAAAAGATTTAGAGACTAACACACCAAAATAGGGATTACATGCAATCAGCAGGAAATAATTAAACTTATTTCATGACAATTTAAATGTTAAGGATACTAGAAACTATTTACAGTATTTATCTTTCTTCTTAGACCTAATTTAGAATAGAAATCCCACACAGTGGGTGTTGAATGAAGGTTCATCAACATTGGTATTTTGCAGGAAAATCAAGAATGGCAAGGTGTAAAGATGAAGTGCTTCTACTGAAATTTTTCTGAGGGCTTTTTGAAAGGTCACATTCATTTGGAGTAGCTGAGGCTACTAGAGACCATAAATAGTTCATATTAGTATTAGGAAAAAACTATATGAGGAAAATATATTAGAAAAGAAAAATCTTGCCCATGGCTATTCTTTCAAAATTTAATAACAAATTTTGAAGTACTTCAGGGATATCAAAATATGCCACTTTTTGGAGTATTGGAAAAGAAGATTAGAATTGGAAATTTAGCCACAGAAGTAGGCTCTTAGTCATCCATGTACCAGTTTCAGGATACTAACATGGACCTTTACATTAGCTTCTCCAATCATTAGGGAGCCCAGGGACTTTTATTTTCTACTAACAATTTTACTTTCCTGCAATAACCAAAATTTTCTTTGAAGTGGGGCATGCATACAACGGGACTTAATGTAAGCCTCTGTTCATGAGGAGTCAAGAAGTTTTGAACTGGAGTGAATACAAAAGCATTACCATGGTAGTCTTGCAAGCCCTGATGTTTTTGATGCTTGATGATTCATCCAAATAAAGTAAGAAAATGAAAATAATAGAAATGAGAGACTATTCCCCAGCATTGATGCCATACTGTAGCAATCCTACAGGTCAGTTGTAAATTCCCATAATGGTTCTTCTTCACAGATCTTTATGCTGTCTCAATTTCATCACAGTGATAAAAGAAGAAATCACATCATGTCAGCATGATGACGGAGTTCTCTGGACCATACAAACAGAACAGTATCAAACATAGCTTGTTGTTTTGGGCCTTCTTACACCCTTACCTGATACTGATATGAGCCTCACAGCAAGATCATGTGTCCTGTTGTTCATTAGAAGCAATATTTACCCCTTACTCTGGCTGTGGTTTCCAAGTGACTCAGTTTAAGATGGGCGGGCAGATCTCCTTGTGCAGTATAAAAGCTTCTTCTGCCAAGGTGGGTGTGATTTGACTTTTATCCCTAACCTGGAAAATATGTGATTCTCAGGAGGAATATTAATATTTATCTATCCTTCCAGCCATGATTTTACAAACCTAAAATCATCATCCCTAGAAGTCCAAGGTCTCCACACATCATTTATAGTTCAAAACGTTACAGAAAAAAGCATACATAAACAAAATCAAAATTGGAGTGAAATAAAATCAACAAGATTTCTCCTAAATGTTATGAAGTAACTTTTTTGTGCTTACCTTCCCCCCAAATTAGTCTATCATTTGCTTGTTAAAACCAAAGAAGTTAGAAATATATTTTATGCCATAGAAAGAAAAATTACTTGGCAAGATGACAGAGATTGCATAAATTTTTTCTGCTGCATATGCCAGATACATATGCCACAAGCATTTGCAAAATAAGAAATATTCATAGCGATTACAATCATGAGTTCTACAACTGCTCATTTGATCATAGTTCTTATTTATCAGAACTCAGCAAGCACCTCATCTAGTTGTGGTTCCTTGTCTGTCACCATGAGAGAAACCATCTGCCCTTGAGAACATTAGCTGCATATAATCCTGATTGGACTGCTGTAGTTTCCTATTAACTTTAATTACAGGACAATTGGACTCAGAGACACCAAAGGCCCAAGATATCTCTCTATGCCGGACATGCTCTTCCTAATCATTATTATGTTGTAGCAGTCAAATTTCCCTTCACAGTCAGAATCCATCATCTTAAGCAGTATAGTATCTCCCTTCTTTCATGACTCAGAATGTTGATCAGGTCAACATGCTTGGGTAGCAGTCTTCAAGTTCATTGGACTCACCACTGTGCTTTCTGGGGAAAAATTGTTCCCTTGAGAAGTAAGCCTTCTGAATTAGTAGGTCATATATTCTTGGGGGAAAGTACAAAAAAGAAATAGGTGGTGACTGAGTAATGGTGATAGTAAATAGTGAAGACAGTATCCTTCCTCTTCTACCTCTTGATTCCTGACCTTCTTAATCTTGGCTCTATATTAGACAAACACTTGTTTCTAGTCATGCAAGCTATTGTCAAGTAGCCAGCACTTCAACCAAGGCATAAAAAGACCACTATATCATTTTATCAGGCCACCTGCTGCAAGTTAATGGAGAATATGGTTAGTCCAATAATTTTGTGAGCTTACAACTATGCATTATTTACTACGAAATGAGTCCTTGGCAGAAGCAAAGTCATATGGAATAAACTGTTACTGAATAAGGCATTCTGCAAATGGACAGATGGTCATTTTGGAAAAAGCACTACAAGATGGGAAAACCAATCTGTAATTAAAGTAAATGTCAACTCCAATAAGAACCTAGTACTTCCTCCATGATGGAATCTACCTAACCCCAGATGGCTGGCTGATTACTACAGAGAATAGTGTTATATTTTAGAATAACGTATGTTCTCTGCTGCTGGCAGGCAGAGCACTCAAAAGAGGCCATACTGAGGTTGAATTTGGTAAATGGACATCCCTACAAATATAGTTTTTCTATTCATGAACCCATATGTTGATGACATGTAAACCTTACAGATGAAAAGTGACTCATATATTCAAAATAAATCATCCTATCCACTTTGATTACTAAAATGTTACTCTAGAAGGAAGATATTTTGACAAGTCCATTATGCTTTTGCCAAATCAGTGGCAATAGCTCATGAATCCCTATAGATTTGTATTTTGGAGCATTTGTCCTGCAATACAAGATGAACTACAAGATTCACAACTTCTGTTTTGCTCCTTTGACCTAAGTCATCTAGAGCTTTTATGATAGTCTGGACAGGTTTCCAGGCCTTCTTATGATCTGGGTTCCATTCATAACTAGTAGTTGTACAGAGTATTCATTAAATAGCCAGAATATTACAACCAAAAATATGTTGCCTCCTAAATCCCAAAAGATCCCCTGGTCACTCTCTTGTTTTGACCATACAAGGGGTAAGACGAAACATCATATTAGGCATGCTGCCCTAGATATCCCCACACATCTGAAGGGGATACGCTTAAATGTTTCCTGGGGTGAAAGGACCCAGAATATTTGTTGTATATATTTTTCACTCTATGACAAACAAATATCTTACCAATATATCATAGTAGTTGCTACTTTCTGCTATGCCAAATCACCATTATAATGCAATAGATCATTATTCTCTCATGTGGAAAAGATCATCATTCTCTCATGTGACCATTATTTTCTCCATGGCCTCTATAGACTAAACTATAATATAAGGTGGAAAGTTGATGTGCCTATAAAGTAGAAAAATGAAGATATATTACTGTCCTTGCGAGCAGATAGAAAATTTATTCGAGAGGCTTTCAAAAGAAATGGAGGAAAAACAATTTTCCTTATCAGTAGGTGCACACCAGTTAGTAGGTTTGTTAGTTTACTTCAACAATGAAACCACACCTGAAATAAAAGCTATTATTAGACTTAGCCTATGAAATTTAAAGTGATCTATGTTCATTCTTTAAAGTTTACCTGCCTTCTACCTAGGGTGAAAAGATTATTTGAATGAGATTTGATATCAATCTCCATCTCTGAATATTGCAGATACTTGATAGCGGGACTAAGACACTAATCTCTGTGATCCATTCAGGAATGCACTATTGCTTTTTAGCTTAATTTTTTTCCAAGTAGAGACAGTTCTGCTGATTCCAGTTGGACATTTCTACCATAATCTCCCTTACTCCATAGGTAATGGGAGCAAGATGAGGGTTCTATCAAATGTTAGATGTATCTGTCTCAATTTTTATCTTGGAACTTGAGAAATAAATGTGGGATTGGTTTAGGAACTCATTGATCCTACTAAAGATTGATCTGAGTTACAACTCCATTAATAAATTGATTCCTATAAGCTCTATTCTGACTAATGGATCACAGTGAATTTTGGTCCCCTCATACTTAGTGTCAGCTCAGGGGCAGTGATAGTTATCCTTGAAATCTCTGATTACTATTTCTATTCCATCTTGCTGGTAAAAAGTGCTGTAAAAGACTGAGGATTAATAGTATAAATATGTTGGCAATGCAGCAGGGTCTTTCCTCAAGGTGAATTAATTTGCCTTTCATTCAAGGGGTTCAAGATATTCAACCTGATTCCAGTCTGGGAATAGGTTGAAGGGGCCGTGGTTTGTTTACTGTTTCCTGTTTCTCTTCTCTTCCTGAGAACTTTTCTGCTTTCACAGAAGAAAAAAAAGAATACTTGAGCAGCTGCTGTTTCACTTCCAGGGACTCTATAACATCGGTACTTAAGCTTAATTAACATCACTGTCTTTCTGTATATCAAATGTCTTAGACTTGGAATCAGTATTTTCCATAAATCATTGATATTCTAATAAATCCTTATAGAATGTGATAAAAGCAGTTACACATTTTTACACAGAAATTTAGAAAACTAAGCGTATACAAAATTTTCTGTTCAAGGAGATTTTGGGGCCACAGAGGAAAAGGACTGATAATATATAGTGTGCCTAAGGAGAGTACCTAGAGAGAAAACATGCTCTCAGGCTTTCACAGAAAGCCAACTTATCAAGCAATGACCATGACACATCCAGATGGCTGACACTGACAACAGATCTACAAAGCTCTGTACATAGTTTCAAGGTAAATCCTGAGGGGATTTGACTGACCTTGGGAGATACAAAAGTTACATGTTCTGCTATACAAGTCTTGCTTTAACTTGCCCTTAACCACCAAGAAGAAAATTTTAGTGATGAGGCATAAAAAATAAAGTTAGATTAGTATGTTGAGCTGTAAAAGGCTTAAATCAACAGCTTCTGACATTGCTAGTTCTGCCAATAACCCACTGCGATTATCAAACATTGGACTATGTATACAACTACTTTCTCTTAGGTCAATGAGAAGAAATTTTATATCAATAATATTTAGGAAAATTACCATGCCTCCATCCTGTACTTTGAATAACTGTTATGAAGACAACAATATGCATTGTATCAATTATTTGGAATGTACTACTAAGGTGTTTTGAAACTTTGCATTGTTATTTCTTATTAAAAGTAATAAAAATTAAATGATGTTAAAAATAAATAAATAACATAAAAACTTTGGCAAAATAGAGAAGGAAGAGAGGTAATTTAAAAAGAATCATTTCAACAACACTTTGTGACTTCCAAAAATGAGCTAGTAATGTTTTTTCCTTCATTTTATGTATTTGGTACAATGTCTCAGTATGTTTCTTGGAATCATAGCAATCTTCCTGTTTCCACTCATCCCAGTGATGGAATTACAGGCATGCAACATCACATCTGGTCTAGATCGCAGGCTCAGCACGCCTGGGGGTGGGACCAGTACATCATGAGGGACTAGCAATGGAACCCCGGTTCCTGCACTTGCCAAAACAGGTGCTTAGTCTCCTGAACTATCTTGCCGGCCCACACTAGTAACTTTTATTTCAGATAAAATTTTGTTAATTAATAATGGCCGAGGGAGAATTCATTAATAGTAATTCCCAACCAGGAAAGCCAACATATAAGATGTAACCAAGTATTTTGTTTGTAACTGTTGTTTTCCAAAGTGTTCTCTTTTTCTTTTAAAATACATCTGGTGAAAATTGATGAGCATCTATAAATAGCTGTCTAAGCCTATCTCAATAAAACTAGTAGAAGAGAAAGTAAAATTTTTGAGAATAAAAATTGATGAGAAAATAAGCAGAAGTGATAACCAGCTGCTTTCACTAATTACGAACAATTTTGAGAGTTTATTATATTCCTGAATCTGTGCTAGATGTTTCATAAGAGAATCTTATTTAATCCCCCAAATATCAGATACTACACTTTATTATCTCTTGTTATTCTGTGATTTCAAGAGTTTAATGATCTTTGTTCAGAGACCATACAAAAGGGATGAACAACTTGCTGGACTGAAAGGCTGGGTTTATTCTACTCAAAAATCACTGCATCTAGTTAATTTAATGACAGCATGCATTTAAACTATGTCTTACTAGCTGTACTAAAAAATCATGACTTGTATTGTAAAACATGCAGACATTACTCTAAATTGCATGTACAATTATATGGGTAAAGAGTTGTATTTTTAAGTGATTTAAACCCTTTAAACTTTAACAACTCTTTTCTAGGCAATTTATGCAATTTTATCCAATCCATCAAACTTATATTACTTTCTTCAAAGCACTTAATCTCAAGCTTGGCTTCATGGGTCTACAGGTAGTACCCAGTGTAAGCAGGGTCCCATTTACAGTAAATGCTCTAATTGAAGCACTGTCGTGAAGTTCTTAATCTTATTCAAACAAAGTTCTTGCATTTTTTATTTCTTACTGAGTAACACAAATCATACTCTGGTCCTAATTCACTCTGCCTGAATTAATCTTACTATGTTAAGTGTTTATGACTTATTTTCCATGTTACAATATAGCCTTTGCAGAGATTTTTATCATCTTGTAAATGAAAACAGACACTAGGTATCTAAAATATGTTTCTTGAAGTTTGTACCTTTGTATATATGAAGTATGAAGTTATTTTTAGGAACATACTTTTAAGAACAAACCACCCAACTGAAAGAATTAATATTAATCTGAAATTATACGATATTAAGAGGGGTACTAAGGAGGATATAGACATCTTCTCTAAGGTTGGCCTTGTATTTTTGCATATATTAAGCATGGGAAATGTTATAGTGTGCTTGAGAAAAAAATACCATTTTTTTTACATTTAATATTAGTATTTAAATTACATAAGACCAATTAAAGTTACTTGAGCAAGTGATTATTATTTTGTTGAGTTCTTTCATATCCAGCCTATTACTTCAATTCCTAATAAAAGAGGGAATAATGAAAATGGAAAGATTAGGAAATACAAAATAAATCATATCACATTTAAGCTTAAAGTTCTGACATCAGCAATTTTAAAAAAATAAAGTCATTATTTTCCTACATTACAAAAATATGTTTAGAGTCTTCAGTATGAAAATTAGCTTTGTTTACTCAAAGTTTTAGAAATTATTACAAGTTTTTGCAAGATACCTGTCTCCTGAGAGGCGTTATTTATGTGATATACCTATGTATGTATATCAGAGATTTTATTGGAAATCTACAGAGAGTGGAATGTGTAAACTGTTTTTCTTCTTTCTTTTTATTTGATAGTCTTCATTAATTTTTATTTTAACTATACATACTGTAGTGTCAAAACTTGTTATGCATATAAGATGTGTTATGGTCATATCAGAGTCAATAACATTTTCCTTCCCTCAAACAGTATTTGTTATAAATATTGTATATATGAATGCAGCACAGTGCATTATTTCTGTGTGTGTGTAGAATATATACTGATCAAATAGCAGTAATTTATGTTTCCATGTCACCATTATTTTATGTTTGGGGGCCACTGAGCTCCTCTCTTCCTGTCATTCAGAAAATGTATGATAATTATTTTAAATTATAGTCACTCAAGCAGACACCATAGAGTAGAGAAGAAGCCATGTCCAGAGCTACTCAGAAAGGTTCAGCCCAAACACAGGTAACTGGAAGAAAAGGGAGGGACTTACACTGTCTGACATAAGAGAAAAATAGACCAAACAAATCATAAAGGACTTAATAAAATGACCAGCCAGCCCACCCAGAAGCCCAGCAGCTGGTGGGTTACCATGTCTAGATAACTGATTAGCACACTTGGAATTTTGGAAGGAGGAGAAGAAAGAAGAAGAAGAAGAAGAAGAAGAAGAAGAAGAAGAAGAAGAAGAAGAAGAAGAAGAAGAAGAAGAAGAAGAAGAAGAAGAAGAAGAAGAAGAAGAAGAAGAAGAAGGAGAGGAAGAGGAAGAGGAAGAGGAAGAGAAAAATAAAGATATACTAAAATAATGTGGCAAATCAAGCCATACAGGACAGACTTGGGGCATAAGGTCCCCCCACTTCTGTTTTCTTATAATTATAAATCATTTATTTTGCAATAGAACACTACAGCTTCTTACTTCTGTGTTTCCATACTCATTATTCTACCTCCTTCTATCTCCTGTCTCTACCTGTTTCAACCTCTCGTAGTCACAATCGCATTTTGTGATTGACTTTTGCTTTTAATGTCTACATGTGAGAGGTAATGTATAGTATTTGCATTTTCATGTTTGAGTTGTTGCAGGCAGCATACATGGTCCTACTTACATCCTTTCTCTCCAAAGAATAGTATATGGCCTATGATATTCCAGTATTTATGGACCATAATTTCTTTATTCATGGATTGATCAGCATCTAGCGTAATACCTTATCTTGCTACTGTGGGTAAAAGTTTATAAGCTGTTATCTCTTTGATATGTTCATATCATTTCTTTTGGCTGTATGCCCAGAAGTGAGATTGCAGGTTCACAAAACAGTTGTAGTCTTAGTTTGTTTTGAGGAACTTCCATAGCACTCAAATATCTCCAAAAGAAAAGAAATATAGGATGAAAAGTACTGAGCCAATGGTTTCACAGTTCAAAAATATTATAAATCTATAAAAATGCATCATGGTGTTGGCATAAAACAGACACATCGGCTAACAGAATCAACTAATGTTTCACAGAAATAGTACCATGTGGTTACAAACATCTGAATCTTGATTAAGGTAACATAAATGTGAACTAGAGAAAGAATATTTTATCCAATATACTGTGCCGGAAAAACTGAACATGGAAATGTAGAAGATTGAAATTTGACCCCTCACCATTTTTTTCCTTCTTTCTTTAAATACATTTTCTGACTCTTTTTCTACCTCCCCCACAGCTTTGGAGTTCTACAAAATGGTAAGTTTGATAATGTCCCATAGTATATGAAGTTCTCTTCTTTTCTTTACTCATTTTATCAATTCTCAAATTAGATATTTCTGTCACCTATCTTCAAGTTCATTTATTTTTATTCTTTCTGAAATATGCTGTTTTACCTAATGTATTCACTCCTCACTTTAGTTTGCTATATTTTTGAACTCTGGAATTTCTCTTCAGTGCCTTTCTGTAATTCATATATTCATTTAATATATTTGAAATAATTTTCATAATTTCATATAGTTTCTTAAATATGCTTTTCCTTAGTATTTTTATTTAATTTCTTTGATGTTGGACATAGTGACACATGCCTTCAAGTCCAGTACATGGAAGCAAAAGGATTAATATGAGTTCAAGTGAGCTCAGTTATAGATTATATAGCAAAAGCCTTCTCAGAAAAACCCCAAAATAATAGCTGGACGTGGTGGTACCTGCCTGTAACCCCAGAACTCAGGAGGATGAGGTTGGAGAATCACTGCACCTTCAAGACTATCCTAGGCTACAAAGTGAGTTCTAGGCCAGGTTGCATGTCCTAGTGAGACCCTGTCTCAAAAGACACAAATTAAGCGTTGGCCAGATAGCTCAGTAGACTAAAGTGCCTGCTTAGGCAGAGTGCAAAGACAGGGTTGGAGACTCAGTGATGTGCTGACCCCAGCCCCAGGACCTGCTGAGATTGGGCATGGTGGTACATGTCTGTAATCACAGTGCTTGGGAGGCTGAAAACAAGAAGATCACTCTGAGTTCAATCTGTGTAGTGAGACCCTGTAGACCATGTACTAAATACATAAAAACATAGAAAAATGAATGAAAGAATGAATGAATTTATTAATTAATACAGGCCCTAGTAAGTCAATGTCCTGGCTTCACAATCAATGTCAACAATTTTATTTCCTGCTTTGTGGGCCATATTTTACATGTTCTATAATTTTATGTTGAATACTGCCAATAATATAAATTGTTATAATGAGAATCAAAACCCCATAACTTGATATTGTTGCTCTTGAGCTTGTTGCTGTTATGTTTCAGTCACTTTTCTGAACTTACTCTACGAAGTTAACATTCTTTGTCATAGGTAGTGTTTAGCTAATGGTTAGACAGAGATTTTCATGGATGCCAACACTCAGTGAGTCTCTCATTCTTTGCCAACCATCTGAACGTACAGGTAGAACAAGCCCTTAAAAAATAGGCAGGCAACTTTCAATTTCTTCTTGTGTGGATCTTCAAGATCAAGTTATGAAAACTTAGCACTTACTTATGTCTTTCTTTAGTATGTGCACTTCCCTAAGTATGAATATAGTGCTGCATGCCTGTCTAGATTTACAAGAACATATCACACCTTTTAATTTACCCTATGAACATTATATGTTGCTTTTTTATTAGTTTATGTGTTATTCCATGTGTTATTCACCACCTCAGATAATCATTTGCTTTGAAAAACTGCCACTGTGGTTGGGTTGTTTTCTTTCTTTCTTTTTTTTTTTTTTTTTTTTTCAATAAACACCCTCAGGGGAATAACTGTTCACATTAACTGAGCTCTATGTCTGTTGAATCTGTTACTACCAAGATTTTACAGGGAACTACCACCAGCTCCAAGGACAATTTCCTAGGAATGAGTCTTTGAAAGATTTCCATGCCAGTCGGCCTCATTACGGGCTAGTATATAGCTGGATTTTCCTATGTTGCACACTGTTGGTTTTGGTCAATTGTGGAGTCAGTGAGAAGAGGAAGGTAGGAATATAACAAGTTACAGTGTCAGGAAGTTCACTCCTCTTCAACAAAGATTCCACACTCTGCTATAGGCTGTTAGTTCATTTGCAGAAGTAATTCCTAGAACTTCTGCCAGTTTTCTCGTGCTTTTTTGTACAATAACAACTCTGTCCTTATTATTGACATTATTGTACCTCTTGAGAAAAATCCTTTAAAAAGGAAATAGTTTGCATTTTTTTTTCACCTCGCTATTAGTTAAGATATCAGAATTGCACCTTTGCTTAAGTGGTCTGACACTGCTCTTATGTAACTTTCAGAACACTAAATACAAGATTCATCTTAAGATGTACTATTAATCAGTGACCTAGGTAAATATAATTCATGTTTTCTCGAGTAAAGACTTAAATAAAATCACAGAATTGTAAGGGATTATTCTGTCTCTCTGACCTTGTGCAATCTTTGAGAATTTGAACCTTCCCTGAAAGTGTGCTTGCCCACTGCATGAGGCCCCAAGAGATGCCACCCATGAACTCCTGCAGACATTCTGAAGACTGAAAAAGCAGCTGCAATATCCAAATTAACTGCCACCTCTACTCTTCTTAGTTCCCAGGGGAGGCTGAATCTGATTTCTGCATCCACTATACCCTGGGCACCCTGCAGCCAGGTGGGACTCCATTCTCCCTTATTTAAGCAGTTTTCAATATGAATGATAGCTCTCTTGTGAGGCAAATGTCTCAGGATACACAGGCAGGGATATTTTTAATATAAAGAATTTACTCAATGTATATGTTTTGTAACTCACTGTATATGTTGAGTCAGCCTTTCATTGCTAGGTTCAAAGACATAACATACTCTCAAATAGGAAAGATTTACTTTCGGCTCACGGGTCCTTAGGTCTCAATCCGCATTTAGCTGCCTCCAAGGCAGAGACATGGTGAGATGGTATGGGAGGTGGAGAAAGCTGCTCGCCTCCTGGAAGCCAGGAGGCAGAGCACAAGGAGAGTGTCCATGGGTGGTGTAAGTTCCGACAGGGACCTGCAACTGTCGCTGACCTACCTGCTGCACCTGGAAGTCATCTCAGTCATCTTCTAAACTCTGAGGAGTATAGCGCGTGCACGAGCACGTGCACACACACACACACACACACACACACACACACACACAATGATCCAGGCTCATCTCTCACAGCCTCTTCCTCTGGACAAGAGGAACATTAACCTCGGGTGGTACCCCACGCGTTTGCAGACAACGGAGCAGTGCCTTTGACCTCGTGCTGCCTTTCAGTTAGTCTCCTTTACTTACACTACACGGCACTAGTTTCGTTAACTGTTAATTCTATATTTTGCCAGGGCCACTTCCTCATACAAACTTCTCTACGTATTACAAGAAAATGTCATTCACATTATTGGTGCCACTGGACTTTTTTTTTTAATTAAAGCATTACAGTGCTTCGTGCCTATGGTATGTTCAGACATACATCCAGTAGACGTGTGTGATTTGACAGTGTGTGCTATGGTACATGTCTCACTTTATACATTGAGACAAAGCATAGAGTGGGCAGCATGAATAATTTTCATTTAACAGCCTCAAAATACTGATGGCTTAGTGATTACTTCCTTTCTTCCTGTTTCTGTCACGCTGCAATTCCAAACTGCATTTAAGGAACATGTAAAGTTACAAGAGGAAACTTTCAATTCTGTTGAAAACTTTTTCTAGAATTACACAGTATCTTGAAATCAAACAGCCTTAACTCCTAATAATTTGATAATTCTTGGCAACATTTTACTTTAGCTTAGAGAAGGAATGTGTGAAATACACATTTACTTGGCAAGCGCCTTCATTCATAATTCTTTATTGTGTACAACAGCACAAAGATTTAACTAATATTTAGATGAAAGTTCACTAAAAATGAATTTATTGCTAAATTACAATGATATTTTGCACAGAACAATAAAGAGGTTTCAAAATTTTTGCAACATTGTCATTATCAAATATAGTTAATTTGTTTACTTAAATGAACATGTTTCGTATATATAAATGAATTAAAATAAATCTGATATTGAACTATGTTTCAAATAGTAATATTATATGACTCAAAGATCAAAGCACTAATTATCAATAACATAATAATGGTTACATTTTTCAGTTAAATTCTCGATCATACGGTATTTTGGTAAATTCTACATTAATAATTGTAAAGAAACTTAGAAAAAAGACAGGGATCTACAGTTTACCAAAATGTGCAAATAATATTTGCAAAAATAAAATTTTCCTGCACAGCTGTACTACTGAGTGATCCAAAATATTATCAAATATAAGCATGTTGTGTAGACATAACATTTTACCAAGACACATGATGAAAATACAACTCAAGAGGAAGATGTGTGTGTGTGTGTGTGTGTGTGTGTGTGTGTGTGTGTGTTAGGATCCTTTAAAAGAATATAAAAGTTTCATTTTAAAATTTCAATAAATATGATGTGTGGAATATTATACCTTGTAGATCCATACAAACATACAATAAAAATGTTTATAATTGAAGCTACAAGTAAAAGGTTGTATATTTGAAAATCCATTTTTAAGTACAGAAGTAGTATTTTGGGGGACCATTACACAGGTTACAAAGAATAATTCCCTCAAATTGATTAAGTTAAATTTTTGAGAAATAGTCTAACTTTTCCATCTGCTTTCTAATTTTTTCTATTGCATTCAGAATTAGTAGTCAGTCAGTAGGAAATAGTCATAAACTATTTTGATTCTTGTCATAGCATACTGAATATGCATAGTTATCTAACTCGCATAATTTGTGACTTACAGTGACCTGTGGAGAGTATTTTTTTAAATATAAAAATATCTCTGCCATATGTCAGAGACTTACCTAAGGAAAGCTAGGCAAAGGCATTGTCTACTATAGCCCCCCCTAGGGTGATAAATATCATAGAAAAGGTATTTTCATGTTTTTGGGTCATCTGTTTATGAAAATTCCAGAAACAAGATATATCTTACTTTCTACATTTGTATAAATTTATACCAGTGGCAGCATTGTAGAATTATTACCAACAGTGTTAGTTCTGTTAGGTCTTTTGAGGTTGAAGCTTTAATATATTACCTCATTTAATACAGAAATTTATGCACTAGCAAATATATTTAAAAAACAGATCAATTTTCAAGGGAGGGAATCTAAGACATTTCTAACAATTTAATAAATGTATGAAAAGGTAGGTCTGGGATTTGAATGTTGAATGCTGCCTGATACCTAAGCCCTACTTGTATAGCCTACTGGGGATGTTATACATAATATGAGACCTTGCAAAACACAACTTTGATCCCTGTGGTATTGACTTGGAGCAACACAGCAGTAAAATGTGTATTTTCCTGCTCTAATAAAATGGTGTCTCAAAAGGGACCAAACAGAAATTACAGTTGTCAGCACATTTTTACAAAACAAGCACAATCTAAGCAATACTTTCTTATCCCTGCCATGTTAAAAGGAAATTTTGAGTATTGTGCACAGGAAAAAAATGCTAACAAAACATGCTCTGGATGGAAACTAGCTGGTTAAAAGACATGATTTATAGCAAACATTAAATAAGTGCTGACCAGCCAGGCATGGTGGTGAATGCCTATAATTACAGCACTTGGGAGTCTGAGGCAGGAGGATCCATGTGGAGGCTAGAGACATGTAGATATTATTGAGAGCATGATATGGCATGATTAAGCTCCAAGCTTCTGCACAGAATGATAGAATGTTAGAAAGGCTTGGGTCTTAATTGCAAATACTTCACTTACATACTGAAAAGGTAAAGGTGTTTTTGAATGCGCCATTATGTTTCGTATAAACTCACACAGCTAGTTACATAAAGGCTGATAAAGAAATATGAGTTATTTTGTCTACTAAATAATTTTTCAATGAAAAGATTCCATGTGTGAAAGATCAGAGATCTTTATTTCTTGGAAATTGTCATGTTCAAGAAGCACCAGCTCTTTCCAGGTGTCCTCCTGAGAGTGACGTCGTCTTTAAACCCTCCGTGGCAATCCCTGATGCACCGCAGTGATGCCCAGGGAAGACAGGGCGACCTGGAAATCCAACTACTTCCTTAAGATCATGCAACTTTTGGATGATTATCCAAAATGCTTCACTGTGGGAGCAGACAATGTGGGTTCCAAGCAGATACAGCAGATCCGAATGTCTCTCCAAGGGAAGACTGTGGTGCTGATGGGCAAGAATACCGTGATGCGCAAGGCCATCCGAGGACATCTGGAGAACAACCCCGCCCTGGAGAAACTGCCACCTCATATCCGGGGGAATGTGGGCTTTGTGTTCACGAAGGAGGACCTCACTGAGATCAGGGATATGCTGCTGGCCAACAAGTTGCCTGCTGCTGCCCGTACAGGTGCCATTACATTATGTGAAGTCGTCGCGCCAACCCAGAGCACTGGTCTGTGGCCTGAGAAGACCTCCTTCTTTCAGGCTCTGGGCATCACCACGAAAATCTCCAGGGGCACCATGGAAATCCTCAGTGATGTGCAGCTGATTAAGACTGGAGACAAAGTGGGAGCCAGCGAAGCGACCCTCCTGAACATATTGAACATCTCCCCATTCTCCTTTGGGCTGATCATTCAGCAAGTGTTTGACAATGGAAGCATCTACAACCCAGAAGTCCTTGACATTACAGAGGAAACTCTATATTCTCACTTTCTGGAGGGTCTCCGCAATGTTGCCTGCGTTTGTCTGCAGATCGGTTACCCAACTGTTGCATCTGTGCCCCATTCTGTCATCAATGGGTACAAGTGGGTCCTGGCTTTGTCTGTGGAGACTGATTACACTTTCCCACTTGCTGAAAAGGTCTTAGCTGATCCATCTGCATTTGTGGCTGCTGCCCCCATCGCTGCAGCCACCACTGCTGCTCCTGCTGCTGCAGCTGCCCCAGCCAAGGTGGAAACCAAGGAAGAGTCGGAGGAGTCAGATGAGGATATGGGATTTGGTCTCTTTGACTGATCACCAAAAAGCCTGACTCATTGGCAAAGCGAGGAATAAAGGCATAATTTTCTTTAAAAAAAAAAAAAAACACCAAATTTCCAGTCTACTGCTTGTCTACAAATTATTTGTTGCTTTTTGTAAACATTAGAGAATGTGAGCTGTATAGTATTTCCTGCAAGTCATATCTCCACATAATCCTCTGGTTTTTACATTTTCTGATTACATCAAAGGATACTACACACATGCATCAGTCTTTCTAGACTTTAACTTTATCCAGGAAGCAAGCAATGATATAAGCTAGGAGAAACTGTAGGCTCCAAGCAGATAATGACTGTGAGTATGGGGGACTGGTTGGAGAAGACAGGAACAGTGAGGACTGCACACCTTGCCTCATCTAAATGGAATAGTACCTCATCAGTACAGCCACTATTTTGCAAAAGGAAATGTAGCCCCAGTGTTGCCACAATGTTGCAAGTTCACTCCACATTTCCTAAAACTATTAAATCTAAATTTCATTAGCATGTTTCCCCAAAGAATTTAAACATGAAATCTTTGCATTTTATTTTTTAAAGAAGGCAAAATAGTAATAGAAAAAAAGCAGGATTAGAAATGATACAAAATTTCACTAAAGAAAGTAATAGGTATTCAATGATGGTTGCTATATTGCAGATGTTATCTTCAAATTTGTTGTTTAGCTTACTAGATATAATCACTAAATGTGGCAGATATGTTTCAACATTAAGTTTTAATGTCACATATTAAAGTGCTAAAGATCTTTTTCAGCACTTATTTATTATCTGCCATAAATCATGTTTTCTAACCAGCTAGTTTTCATTCAGAACATCTGAAGGACAGTTCACTATAATTTTTTTCCTAGCTAGTAGGTTTTCCTTTTGCTCTGTTGGTGATTTAATTTGACATGCAGAAACTTTTCAAAAAGATGAGATTCCCAGTTGTTGATTCTTTGAAGTATTTCCCACGCAGCTATATTTTTGGTTCATTAACTCTCTACCTATACCATGTGCTTATAATTTATACCTACTTTCTCTTCCACATTTAGTGTCTTCATTTTAATAGTCAAATTTTTGATACATTTTGATTGTGCATGATTACAGGAATATGTCTCCTTTAAGTCTTCAGCATGTGGAGAGCCATCTTTCTCAGCACCATTAGTTAGACTATTTTTCTTCCAGTGAGCATGTTTGGTGCCTTTGTCATACTAACGTGACTGAGTGAGCTTGTAGTTATGTCTGCATCTTGTAATCTGTTCTGCTGATCTTCAAGCCTGTTTTTATGCCAGTATCGTGGTGGTTTTATCACAGTGGTTTTATGGTATGATTTCAAATCAGGGATTGCGATATGTCCTGACTTTCCTTTGTTACCTAGGATTGCTTTTGCTATTCTAGGTGTCCTCTGGTTCCAGATGAATTTTAACAATATATCTATATTGTTGTATATATTTGCTATATCTGTGAGGTATATCAATGGCGTCTTAAACAAGATTACGTTGAATCTGTATGAAATTTTTAGGACTATGGTCATTTCCACAATGTGAGTCCTTCCTCTCCAGGAACAAGGAATGTCTTTCCATTTGCTGAAATCCTCTTGAATCTTTTTTCTTTTGGTGTACTATAATTGTCACTATATAAATTTTTTACTTCCTTTGTGAAATTGATTCTTCCACAATTTTTCTCTTGGTATGTTCATTGTTTGTGTATAGAAATGCTATTAATTTTTGAGCATTGGATTTGTATCCTGCCTCACTACTGAATTTGATTATTACATCTACAACTGTCTTAGTGGAGTTGTGAGGGTCTTCTATGCATAGTATTATGTCATCTGCAAATAATGATAATTCCACTTCTTCCTTTCTAGTCGTTATTCATTTTGTTTGTTTCTCTTGTGTAACTGGTATAGCTAATGTTGCCAAAACTGTATTGAACAGGAGTGGTGACCGTGGGCATCTTTGTTTTGTTACTGAAGAATAAGAGAAAGCCAAGCCCAAAGTTTAAAGAAGGAAGGAAATTATAAATACTAGAGCAGAAATAAGTGCAATAGAGATGAAAGAAATAACACAAAGACTCACTGGGTCAAAGAGTTGGTTCACTGAAATAATAAAATTGATAATCGCCTAGCCAAGCTCATTTAAGAAAGGAAAGAAAACAGTCAAATCATTCAATGGGGAGTGAAAGGGTGAAATTGCTTTAGATCCTATAGAAATTCAGGTCTTAATAGCTATTTCCAAAATCTCTTCTCTCATAGGATGGACAATACAGAAGAAATGGATAGATTCTTAGATAAATATGAACTGCCAATACTGAATCAACAGTATGTAAAACTCTGACTAAAGCAATATGAGTCAGCACCCTGTAGACCCTCCCTCCCCAACAACAACAAAAAAACTTACATTGTATCCCACCATCCTGGTAAGTAGTATATGAATATTTGTTTGATTAGAAATATGGTCTAATTTCCTTTTATTTCCATCCATGATCCATTGATTGCTTAGGAGCAGTAGGACTTCCTAAGCAGTAGCCTTCTTTATCTCCTTTAATCATGCTTTGTTTGAAGTTGACGTTGTTAGCAACCAGAATAGCTATCCCTGCTTTTCTCTGGGCTCCTCTTGTGTAGAATACTGTTTTCTATGATTTAGTTTCCATGTGTTTAATGAGTTTTTGCTGTTTTTTTTTTTTGCCATTGCTCTATAGTCAGATAATATACATGTGATTATTTTTATTTCTTTGTATTTACCTAAGCATGAACTATTTTGAAAACATCCTGTGTGAAGGTGAGAAGAGTGTGTATTCTGATGCTCTTGGATGGAATGAGTACTCTGTAAAGTTCTACTAGGTCCATTTATTCACGTTTTGTTTAATTCTGTTATTTCTTTGCTTGTTTTCTGCATAGTTGATCTATCTCTTTGTGTTATGGTGTTAAAGCTCAATTATGTTATTGGTCATTTGACTTTTAATGTCTTTTAAATTTGTCTTATATAGTTGGGTGCTCCAGCATTGGGTACATATTTATAATTGCTATCTATTCCTCTTGCATTTTTCACTAAAAACTATGTAGTAGCTTTCTTTATCTCCTTTAAT
>PVJA010022063.1:0-34720 GCA_004027025.1 Myocastor coypus
GGCGTCCTTTAGGTCATACTCACACACAGCGAGGAGTTCCAAGGACAATGACCAGCCCCTGCACCGCACCGAAGCACGTGCTCCTACCCTCTTGGCCTGATCACTTCATCCTCAGTGGCGAGCCTGCTGCGATCCCACTGTGCCCCGGGGATACACCAGCTTAGCAACACCAGCTGGGCCTCGAGCGGAGGGTGTTTCTCTCCCTGACCTTGTGGCTGACCGTGGGCCATGACGTGCTGCCACGGCCCCGCCTCCTGCAACGGCTTTCCACCACCTGTGGCTGGGCCAGAGAAAAGCTCCCCACCGCACCCTGATGATCTTTACAGATAAATGGGCCACAATCGGCCTAGCAAACACAACAGACAATGCACACGGGCAGGACCCGCACCAAAGCAGGAAGAGCAAGACGTTATTCAGCTGAAGGTCACCGTAAAAACACATGTCACATGATCCATGGTTCTACAAGGCCTGAGAGAAAGATCACATGCTATTTGTCTGATCCGCCGCTAAGGATGTTGGACATTGTCGTACTGTGGTTTTTCTAAAACTTCTCTCTTATCTTTCAAAATTATCAAGGACACGAAGCTACCCTACCCAGGTTTAAACAAAACTAGGAAAACACAAACTGTCAGGCCTGCATGGAAATGCATCATGGTACTTCTGCAAAGATCTGCCTGCCTCTGGCTGGGGCGGGGAATCACAAAAGGCTGCACGGCCATCTTTTCACTGCGCCGGCGACATATAGAACATATGCATCTCAAAGCCGTACACGTTTAGTTTGGCTGGCCACAGAGATTTTCAGTTCCTGGTCACCGGGAGCTGCACACCTCACAGTGGCCAGGAAGTAGGCCGAGCAGGGGGGAGCCAGAGAAGAAGCAGTCAGGCACAAGACTCAGCCCCCCAGGTGACATCCCCAAGACACAGCCAGACGCACATGGACATGGGCACTACAGAACCCTTACGGAGCCCTCACGCCCAGCCAGTTACCAATCAAGATTAAACATCCACAAGACCAACACGGTAACCTGCCAGCTCTCTATAGCTCTTCTTTTGTTTTTCTTTTTAATGCAGGGTCTCACTACACACCTCAGCCTTGCAGGGATCCTCCTGGTTTCTGCCTCCCTAGTGCTTGGGTTTACAAGCATGTGCTACCACACCCACACTCCACGGATGGCTCAGCGTGCCCCGGGGTCAGGGCTGCTGCAGCATGCAGCGCCAGGGATCGAACCCTGGCCCCTGCACTTGGCTAAGCCAGAGCTTACTCCTTTGAGTTTCATCGCCAGCCCCAACAGCACTCTTTTCTATGTGAACTTATAACCAAGACATCTTCATATATTCACGGTTCTTCGATCTTTCAAGAGGTGCCTTCCATCGTGGGCATGCACACGGTGTTTTGGAAAAATGTGAGGAAATAAGCCTTTAATACAATTGTGTAATTCAGGATGTCGTGTCTGGGAGCTGCTGAGGCCCAGGAGAACCGTCTGTGCTCTTTTCTGCTAGCGCCCCATGGTTTTACGTTTCAGCGGCAGTCAATGGAAATTCCCTTGCCAGCACTGTGACTTCTGGCCAAAGGAGCACAGCGAACTCTCTCCGGAGAGTCCCTCCCTGAGCTGGGTTCAGGAAAACACACGCGGGTGACCGTCTCCAACTACCTGAGTTCCCGCAAGTCTGGTGACTTCATCACCCACTTTTATGCACTTGCGTATTCCTGCAGGAAGTCTTCTGTAGGAGGCTTCTAAGGCCAGGCAGCTGGACTTCCAGCGCTCTTTCTCAGGCACTGAGCGTCCCGGATACAGAGATCAATTCCACTCCACAGGTGACCCCCCGCGGTTGTGATTTTTCATCCTGGCATCAGGGCCTCTTTCTCCTTTTGAAAACTGTTTGTCTGACAAGTAAGTGAAGCTGTGCTGCGACAAGAACAAGCAAAAAGGACCTTTTCATCTCTGCATATCACAATGGTGAGGGAGCGGGCCCTGGGAACCGTAAAGATTCCACTCGCTAGGACCAGCAAAGTGTGAGGACCCCAGCCAGTGCACCAGGCAAAGGAGCCGCGCTAGAGTTCTCAGGTGACCGGAAATAGGCTCTTTATGCTGAAGGGTGGTCCTTAGGATAAGGCCCGACTCACCCTGAGCTGTATTCTTAGAAAATCAAGGGAAACACAGGACCTGTCAAGGAAAATCACATAGGACCAAAGGGCAAGGAACTGGAAAAGATCATTTTCTGACAGCCTCCAGGGAAACTAATCCTGCAGGCATCTTGATGGAGGACTTGAGGCCTCACGAAACGGAGGTGACGCAGGTTCTTAGGTCGCCCGGTCTGAGGCATGCCGCTAATAGCAGCCACAGTGAACCAAGACGAACTTACCGATGGCTGCGTTTGGACAACGGTTTCCTTACAAAATCGCTCATGAACTGTCTTGCCTGAGTAGGAGTGGAGCCATCTCTACAAGAGAAACTGGGATCCCCTTGCCGGGTGGCAAATCTCCTAGCACAGGTCTCTAGCGGGGCCTAATTTTATTAAGCACGGACTGCACCCTGAACAAGAGCTTGCCTTGGCTCGCCTCCTTTAAAAACTTCATTGTACGCAGGAAGAAATAGAGAGCTTCATCCTAGATCCCATGCTCAGCTGATCTGCTACAGAATCACGAGTATCTGATACTTTAATCAGAAAACGCACCCTGCAGAACCTAACTCGGCTGCCTGAGGTCAGCTTCTGCAAAGGTTACATCCTTATTCTTAAACCTCTTTGCAAGTTGTAAGCTGGTAGGTTGGGAAAACTTAAAAAAAAAAAAAAAAATGAGTAGCTGCCAAAAAGATCTAGGAAGCGACAGGAGAGCTCTTTATTCAGACTGCACTGATTCCAGCAATCTGCCTTCATAGCCTTTTGCACCGGGTGGGCTCCAGGCAGGATACTTGGCATCCTCGCGGTGCAGACGCGGATGCGCCACTGCGCGTGCGTAGCGCGACCCCCTGGCCCAGGTCCCCAGTCGCAGGGAAGCGGGCGGGCGCAAAGTGACCGGGAAACCGGCTGGGGGTCTGGCGCTCGGGGCTCAGGCCGACTGTCCCAATTCCAGCCATTAATGTACCCTCACCCAGAGTACAGAACCAGAGTGCCCGGGGCACGTGGCTGAGCGGCCCAGCACAGAACGTGCAAGGAACGAGAGATGAAGGGGGGGGCGGATCCAGCGGATGCCTTCAGCGCCCGCCCTCAGCTTATTTCGGCAACGCCGCGCGGCTAGCCGGAACCCGGGCAAAGCCCAAGGGCGCGCGCACAGAGAGCGCCCTGGGGCGCGCGTACGCGCCGCCGCTTATAGTGCGCGTGCGCACAACGGCCGGGCGGAAGGGCGGGCGTGCGCAGAGCGTCATTATAGAAGACTGCGCATGCGCACGCCGGGCGGGTGGGGCAGCGGGTACGCCCGCCTCTTTCCCGCCCCCACCGCCGCGGAGTGTCTCTGGCATCATGGCGGCGCCCGCGCCCTCGCCCCCGCCGCGGCCCGTCACCCACCTCATCTTTGACATGGACGGCCTGCTTCTGGGTGGGTAGCCCCCGGTGACGGCGGTCCCGGGAGGGCACGGGTTTGGGGCTGTGGACGCTGTGGCTGGGAGACCGCGGAGGGGCGGTGTCCCGAGCCGTCCGCGGTCCCATGTCCCAGCCGGCCGGTGGAGGTCGCCTCTAGGCGGCCCCTGCACCCGCTTCCGGTGGGGCCGGAGCACGTGGGGGCGCTGTCCCAGGGGACCACCCTGCGGAGCAGCGCCCCGGGTGCCGCATCCTCCCCTCCCCTTTCCCCTCCCCCTCACCACCCCACTTGGTGCACACTGCAGCCGGCCGACTTCGCTGCCCTGACTCAGTTTCCCTCAGTAAGCTCCAGGGTACCTGCCCGCTCGCTCCAGGGCTGCTGCAGAGGGCGGACAAGGGCTGTCGCGTCCTTTGCTGAGGTGGTTCCCCATGGACCTCATCTCTGCTGCTGAGTTGGCCTGCTGAGAGCCCAAGGTTGGGAAATATTTTCAGGATCCCAGCTGGACTGAGGAGGTGGGGTTACTGCCGGGCAGGGAAGTCCAATTGTTTGCAGAATTGAGCCCTTGAGCAAGCCACCAGCAGAATTCCTCCAACGGGGCAAAGGGCAGAAGTCGAGAGACCCTGCCCACTCGCCCGCCTGCTGAGCCTCGCTCGCACCAGGGCACCCTATCCATCCCCAGACCTACACGATCCGAGTCTGCGCCGGCATCCAAGTGGCCGCAAGTTGGAAAAACGGTGGTCTTTAGATCCCAGCTCCTTCTGGCAGGCGCGCACTGAACCAGAAAGCGGGATGTCAGCAGAGAGCCAAGAACTAAACATTTCCCTTGAAGAAGTCCAGAGACCAGGATGTTGATCTGCGTGCAGCGCAGGCCGCCACCGAGTAACCGCTAGCAAACATTCGTTCTACCCTCTTTACTGGAAGGCTTCCTGAATCTGTAAACAAGACTCCCTAGTTTGTTGAGACTGTTGACACGAAGGCAATTGCCTCACCTCAGACCAAGACTACTAGGTAGGAGGAAGTATTTTTATTTGACTAACTAAAAACAAAAGATTGCGATGAGAACAGGGAAAGCCGAGGCTGCTTGACCCAGCAGCTGAGCAGGAAGGTAGACGAGAACTGATGCTACACCTGCTTAGCTCTAGGAGTAAAAGATGATCTGTCTGCTCATGCTAAGTTGGGAATGCCACCTTGGGCTCCAAGATCATATTTCTGCATTGTTTAGCAGTGATGAGACTGTTTTTGTTTTGTTTTGGTTTTTTAAAGACATTCAAAAACTAGTTTCATCCTTTTTTAAAGGTTGCAGGCAAAAGTGGATGACTGCCGCAGGAGGCAGGAAGGGCAATGTGTGTAGGTCAGAAATTTTTGAAAAGCTGGTTTTCTCAAGCCCAGCTTGTAGACACGATTTTCTTACTCAGGTGGGCAAGAGCTCTCATTGACAAGGGCCTTATGCTGTGACAAAGTACCTGTATAAGCCTGTGTGGAGAGGCTCATAAAGTTTAGTGCAAACCAGGATGACTAATTCAAAGTCGGTTTTTGCAATTTGTCAATGAGCTCCACACTCAGTTCTGATCCTGTAGCCCAGCCCTGAGGAGCAACCTGGGGCTGGCATGTAGTTCCTCACAGGGTAGTGTGCAGCCAGGGTCCCTGGGGCAGCTGAAGGAGGGCACACAGTTGGTGGGGCATTAAACTGCCCTTGGCTGGTGGGTGGGTTCCTGTGGTGTCGCAGGACTGAGGCGTGCCCTTGGGAAAGATGCAACCGTTTTTCCCTTCCCCCCTCATGTTCTGCCTTATGTGTATCTCCACAACCCTTAGGCTCCTTAGACCTCACGGGACTTCACCATTTTCCTTTGCCTTTCCTCTGTGTCCCAGAATGCCTCTGGTAAAACACCTATTCCAAAACACCCGCTACTTGATTCCATTTACCTCAGTGACGTGTGCCAGTCCTTGGGTGCCTCAGTTCAGTGTGTCTGTGGTGCGGATGACAGCAGCTCACTAGTTTCCCATGAGCCCCTGCTCAGCACCTCTGTTCTGCTTCGGAGGGTGGGCCGCCTCTCCCCAGGAAGCCGTCATGGTCCGTGTAGCCCCAGTCCTGTGCATCTCAGGGAAGTGAAATTGAATACAAAATAGTTTCACGGGCAGCACTTGCACGGCAGAGGAGAGCCAAGGACAATGAGGAAGTCAGTGGCTATGTGAGCAAAACTGGAGAAAACTAGTGGGCAAGTTACAGGGCTGTGCAAGTAGGGGTGCTGGCAGTTCTCTGAGACGGAGAGGACACTGGGGGATGCGGTATTGCTGTTTGCTTATTTTTTTCTTTAAACCTGTGCGTTTATGCCCAGGATGTAATCCGGGGCCTCATATTCTAAGTGAGCACTTTTCCTCTAAACTCTGTACCACCTACTGTTTTTATTTTGGGACATGGCTGGCCTGGAAGTAGTGATGGTCCTGCCTCAGCATCCTGAGCGGCTGTGGTGACAGGAGTGTGTCACCTCACCTGGCTGAGATGCATCCTTTTTAAAAAAAAAAAAAAAAACACCACACAAGGCTTCTTTTAGCCAGCTGTGAGATAGTTGTCAGTTTTGGCCCTCAGGTGTCACTCAGAGAGTGCGGAAGGGGAAGTGAGATTCAAAGCAGTGACAAGATTTTGAAGGACAAAGAAAGATGAGAAGTGTCTCCTATCTGTGCAGCTGGAGCAGAAAAATAACCTACTCTGTAGAGAACTGAAATGAGAAGAGCAGGTGGGCTGTATTTCCTTACAAGAAAATGTTGTCCAGAGCAAATAGAACACCCAAAGAGATACTGATATAACTGGTTCCATATAGTTTCACCTACTGTTGCCAGATATTTCTTCCCTGGCACATAGCCAAAGACAGTCATAGTTTTTTCACTTTTGTTTTTGATAATTAGAGCTTCAGAATAGGCGCGTATTTATGCTATTAGTATTTCTCACCTGGAATCGTCTCTTAGTTCTGTGACCACATCTGATGGGTGGCTACAGACCCACATTGGGGAGTAGCACCTCCTATTCTGTGGCGTGCCTAATGGCCGTAGCGGTAGGGCACATGGATGTGCGTTGGGTATTGTCAGAACACTCCGAATTTGCAGTCGGGGTGTGTGTCATCTGCGGTGTGCATTAAGTGTGTTTCCCAGGATTCCGATGCAGTCATTTAAAAGCATCAGAAATAGTAAGAAAAATCTGGGCGAGGAAATGATATTTAGCATTTTCACCGTGGGAATATCGATAAATACAGAGTGGCAGTGAGTGACCGAGCGGTGAATCCATTTCAGCACGCTACGATGGAGTCAAGACCTGTCCTACGCCCTTTGGCTTGCCTGCCGCTGCCTTCTTGAGTAGTATTCAGTTGTCAGGTCATGTGGAAGGGCCAGCCGCACCACGGGGGCTGCAGAAGATCCCTTCATGGCCCCTAGGCAAGGGCTTCCTTCCTGGTGGACACGGTGTTTATCATGGAGAGAGTCCTTGATGGGGCTAACATGTTCTCTCTGTAGCCAGAATACCACAGGCACGAGTGTGGGTGTGGTCTCACGGTCACCTTTGTGTAACTTGTCCTAGGCTCTTGCTTTAAACCTCTAGATATCCCTAATGGTGATTATAGAGCGCTCATTTTGGACCTTTTATCAATCCAGGAAGTTTATATCTGTGATCCCATGGGTAAGTTTTTGGAATCCCATTAAGTTATTTCCCGTCTACCACTTGCACTGGACTGAAGACACTCAAGCGTATTTGTAGTTGCGGGCCGCCAAGTGACCCTATGTGCAGCCGTAGTCCCGGCTATCCAGAACAAAGGCCTCCGTCCAGGGTCCAGCCCAGGTTCTATTCAGTCACGCAGGAGCAGGGGCTTGAGCATGAATGACTGAGAATAGCAGAAGTAGGTGACTGCTGTGAGCTGAGCAGGTAGGAGGCCTTCAGTTGCTGTCTTATGCCCAGAGAAGGATATGCAGAAAAGTAATTTGCATGATACTATTGAGATAGTATCTAATGTTTTGCGGTGCAGCACTTCAGCTCTGATGTGTAATCTTTAAAGCCCCAGGAAGACATAGCCTCTGTCTTGAGGCTCGATTGCACCCTACAGCATGGAGCACTGGCTCTGCCTGTGTTGACCTGCTGCAGGTGTGGGTCATCAGGGAAACACGTGTGCCATCTGCACACACTACCATCAGCACCTTGGCTAGACCGGGATGCCCTGCTTAAAGCCAGTTGAAGTGACAGGGAAACGTCCTAGCCGGCTTGGTACATTTCAATGCATGGTAATAGGCCCAGGCCCAGCCAAAATGGAGATGGCTTCTCTTCTTTCAAGGAGAGTTGCTCAGCTGGTCCTTCACAGTGATGACCAAAGCAGACCCCATTTGTGCAACCAGCTCATGGCCTGGTTGAATAGGTTAGAAGAACAGACGCCTGCGGTCTTTTGGACCCCTGTGACATGTCTGCGGTTTGAGAGAGGAGATCTCAGCATTATTTGCTTCCTATATCACTTAAGCCTCGTCATCACTCCAGGCCGGGCTGCTGAGAATCTTGCCGTGGGTCTCAGGCAGGTGGCGCAGAAAAGGTTCACTCCGCAGGCCTGTATGCGTGATCACGTAGCCTCGGATTTCGCAGAAATGCGCCTCAGGGCTACTCCTTGCTGAGGCGTCCTCGTAGAGCTTGTAGACCTTGTCAACTTGAAGCCTGTGCCTGTCCCTCGCCACTCATTCCCTGGTACCGCGGCTCTTGCTTTTAGGGTGATGGAGAAACGGTGAGACTGAAGCTGCAGAGTCTTCTTCCACCAGCAACCTGAGTGAAAAGTTCAGCAGGTTTCTTGAATGCCGGTGGAAAATCAATTGCCCTGCTTCCCTCTTTCCCCACCTCCGGTTCCTCCTGGTGTGGCTTTATTTGGAATCTTGGCTGTGCTCACTGCACGGAATCAGGAGACCAGTCATCACTTTCCTGTTTCTTATTTTGGGAACAAGGACTTTGTTCTTTTGTCTCCTTGAAAAGCTGGGTGGCAGAGGATTTATTGGTCTGCTTTATATGGATGCTTGCTCTTTGTTTTGATTTTTTTTCTTAAATATCACTTGAGTATCAGTTAATCCTTCATTTGTCAGAGATAGATAGACATGTAAAACAATCTTTAAAAAGCTGTAAAAAGTAAGCTTCTAAGAAGTGTTTGTTAGATACCGTCATTGTGTGAAAATGTACTGCTTACTAGTCAGACCTTTCTGTGAGATGTTTGGAAAGCGATGGCCATTTGCTCTGACTCAACCCTGGTTGTCCCCTGAAAACTCCTGTCGTGAGCCCTGATGCCCCGTCTGCTGGTGATTAAAGGTAAGCAACTCTGTTGTGACAGCTGTGTCCTTGCCAGTGAGAAGTGTTTCCCTGCAAGACAGTCCACCAAGAACCTGCCTGTCCCTCTTTGTGCCACGTGAGGGCCCAACAAGAAGCCACCATCTCCGAAGTCCAGGGTCCTGACTCAGTGCCTGTGGCTTCCCCTCCTGCTGAGCTGTAAGCGTACTTTTCCGTTGTGTATGGATTTCCTAGGCTGAGACACTTCAGCAAAAGCCTCAAGAGAGCAGCTTGTGTGTAGGCAGGAGGTAAGACTGGGCTGCGTTGGAATATACAATTGCCAGCAATTACTGAATACAGCCTTTAGTATTTTACAGCCTTTCACTGTTTCAAAGGCAGGGAGGTGGGGTTCCATTTGAATTTTGGTAGATATTTCTGCTGTACAAGTTTCCCCTTGGCTCCCGGTGAGGATTGTCTTGGACAGGAATAAATGTGACACACGGGTACTAAAAGGAATTTCTGTTTTCACCTTGCCTGTGCACAGCTGGGCTATCACGCCAGCACACTGTCATCCAAGCTGGGTGTTGGTCAGCTTTGCCTGCCCTGCGCCTGACCAGATACTGACAGAATCACCTGGAGGGGCAGGGGAGGGTTGCTTGGCTTCGCACTCCCGGTGGTTTAGTCTCCAAGGTTAGGCAGGGCATGAGGCACTGCCAGTTGCTCTCTTCTGGTGAACAGGAAACAGGGAGACAGGGAGGAAGGGGGCCAGGCGCCACTGGCAAGGATGACCTCACTTCCTCCATGCGCCTCCAGTTCCTCAAGGTCTCCCCACCTCCCCATAGCCGTGTCCTGTGGGAACCAAGCCTTCATTTAGCCCATGAGCTTTTCCGGGACGTGGACCCTCCAGCCCGCCATCGGCGTGTACTGCCTTCCGCCCAACCCCTTTGCCCTCTGTCCACCCTCACTAACCCAGGGTGGGTCTGGTGCTCGTGGCCCTGAGGGGGGAGTGGCTCTCCCGACACCCGTTGACGCCCTTCTATGAGCCCTGGGACTTGGGCCAAGGGACATGCTCTCCTGTGCCTGGTGATGTTCTATTTAAAAACTGGCACAGACCACGCTGCGATGCTGACAGATGACAGAGCCTTTGTGCGTGGCTCTCAGATCCCACAGACTGCGTTGTCTGCACACGAGGTGAACGTACATGTGCTTTGGGGTTGGCAGCTGAGCTGGAGGCACAGGCCCAAGGGCCGCTCTCAGCACCCAGGGTCCCTCGCTTCCACAGGGAAGGGAAGGGAAGACCCTCCGTCCTTTCTCCCTGTAGCCTTGAGACTGTCCCGTTTCGGAATTTGTCTGGCCGTTGGTATGTAGTGTTCTCTCCCTCTGTCCTCTCTTACCCAGAACTTAGGTCCGGGACCTCAGTGCAGTCGGGTGAGGCGCTCCTGAAAGATGAATTTGCTGTCCTCTTGGGTCTCTAGGGGAAGATATAACTATGCCCTTGCTGGCCGGTGGCCTGTGGAACCTCTCTGTGAGAAGTCAGGGAAACCAGGAGGCCATTCCCTGGAGGTGCTCCTCATGCTAGTGTGTCCAAGTGCAGGGGCTGTACTTCACTTGGGTTGAACAGGTCATGGCCACACTAATCATGGTAGGGGCCAGTGCCCGTGGATCCAGAGGCTTGTTGCAGTAAAACACTGGGCTAGAAGGAGCTTGGACAGCTCCTACGGTTCTCTGCCTGAGGCATGGTTGGTCTGTGTGAGGCTTCATGATTATCTGAGGAGATCCTTGTCTCGTGGCTCAGGTCTCCCAGAAAAGCCTACTTGTTAGAAACAAACGCAGGTGCCTGTGCTTGGCTTGTGAAAGACAAACTTCATAGTTGAAGCTGACCTACCACCTTTGAGGGTATAGTCCTGCCTTCTGCACAGTAGGCATGAGTACCTGAAAGTGACCCAGTCAGTTCTCAACATCTCTCCCACAGAACGGGCCCACGAGCCTGGGAAGAGTGCCCGAGGCTCTCAAAGCCAGGGCTGTAGAACACAACAGGATGTGAACTCCTTGCATTGCCAATGGGCAGAATCCAGATGAGAGTTGAAAATCATATTCCACATTAGAGGGGAAAAAAAAAAAAAAAGAACCCCATTTAATGTGATCTTCCAAAGAAAACACAGAGACAGAAAGGAAGAAACTAGAGAGGGTGCAGTTCTTTTGCAGACTTGTAGCAGGGGCCAATTGGGAGAATTTGTCGGATTACAATCAGGAAGCCCCTTGCTTAACATTCGGGACAGTCGTCATGAGTGGAAGCCAATGGCATTCGGTGGAGGGGAAGAAATCCGCGTTATCGGACCTTGGGGCCACCATCTGACCCGTGGGACAGGGTGAGCTCCGCTAGAGGGGTGGTGTGTCCCTCAGGCCGTCTGGAGGGCCTGCCACCAGCTGGTGAGCCTTCAGGTATCATTCAGGAGGCCTAGAGCACGGTCCAGATAGAGGAGCCAGCAGATACCCGCAGGATCCAGGCCCTGGCTGCAATGGGACCTGGCCTGGATTCTGTAAAATGTGCAAAGCGGCACGGTCACAGCGGAAAGTAGAAGTGTGAAGCCTCCAGAGTTCACTTCCCAGAGGGATGCCAACTCTCTGATTGGCTACTTGTACACAGTTTTATCATTGGCATTGGGGCCCTGGGTTTCCTACTTAAGACATTTCGGTTTTCACTGCATTTGTAATGTTGAAAGCTTTTCTTGGCTTCATTTTTTTGTTTTGTTTTGTTAACTCCTTGATTATTGGGCAGCTAAGTTGCTGTACCTGGATGTTGAGTGACCCCCAAAGGCCCTCTGCTGGGAGGAAGGGGGGTTGTAGAGCCTTTAGGGGCTTTTGAGAAGACTTCAGGGTTTTGGGGTCCTCTACTAAGCCTCAGATGCTGTAGTAATCTTCCTGCTCATGCTCTGCAACTTCTAAAACACTGATGAAACAGACTTTTCCTCCATAAGCAAGTGAGCTCACATGTGTCCTCTTAGTGATCAGCTGCTCATAGGAAAGTGTTACAGTTCCAGCTGCCAATACACGTGGTGGGGTGGGTTGCCAGTTGGCCATTAGCTTGTCACGCCCAGCTGGACGGAGCCAGCGTGGTGCCGGCTGTCACAGGCTCACCCTCGGGGTGTTGCTAGCAGCGTAAAAGGAAGAACTGCAGAGGCTTCTGGGAGGTTGGTACCCAAGCGGGTGGGTGCTGTAGGAGGCTGTAAGAAGCTGTGGGCTCTGCTAGCGGAACTTGTCCTGCCGGGTTTCCTGGTGCTCTCAGCTGCTCTCGCCATCGGAGGAGCTCAAGACCTCCCTGTCACTGAGGATAGCCATAGTACTTTTGCGGGGAGCTCTGGTTCTCATTTTGGGCATCAATTCCTGGCTCCAAGGCAGACCCCTCAGCCCGCTGGTACAGATCATTCATCCTGCTGCCATAGACTTTCCAGCTTCCAGCACTGACTTTATGTGACAGGCCTGCAGGAGGGATTACGTGCTCCAGGCCTCCAGTTGGACTTGTGGGAGGCATTTCTGCGAGCTAGAGGTCTCCTGCTAGCCTCGCACAGAAGGTACTAGGATCCGGGTCCTCAGCTGGCTCACCTGGTCTTTAGTGTGTGGACATGTGCGGAGCACTGGTTCTCTGGTTTTTCTAGTGACTCAGTAGAAGATCATAGCAGGAGCCTTGCATTGCAGGGTTTCCCCTGTAAAAACCCTGAGCTAACACGCGTGGATTTCGTTGAGTAGGGAGCTTCCTGCAGGTTTCCTGCAGCCCTGCACTGTGTTCTCAATTGCCCTGACTGCCTCTTCCTTCCCTTCATGGCTGTCACTCTGTCAGCACTGTGATGTGTTACCTGACACCTGTGAATGGCAAGGCTGTTAGTGGTGGCTCCCGTGGCCGTCCCTAGTGGACTGGCTCCCAGGCCGAGCAGCGGGGCAGGGGACAGAAGACACGAGAGCTACTGGGCTCAAGGCACACACAAAGCAGAGAGAGGAGCCGATCTGGAGAAGGGGGTACAGTCTTCCCGCTCCCCCATGGCTCTTCTGACCACACCCTGCCTCCTGGCCGCCAGCCAGCTCTGGCACCCGTAATCCAGACACCCCTCCCAGCAGAGGGCGAGGCCTAGTGGGAGCGTGTGGACGTGAAGCAGCGCCACTGGAGATGAAACGCTGTGTTTAGCTAAAGGAGATTTATGCACAATCATTGGCAAGACTAGTGCGTGCATCGGGGTAGACGTGCGGATCCAGCCAAGTTCTTTTCTTGCAGGCCTGGGTTCTGGTGTGGACATTTTGGTGTGTACACATAAGTTAACGTGACATTTCTGAGACACCCAAAGCTTCCCAAAGACCCGTCATAATCGGATTTGGGATTTGGAATAAAAGCAGCTTGTCCTCTCCACTGAAAATCTAGGCAAGGAAACCCTACAGCTCCGTCCAAGTGGCTGCCTGGAAAAGGCCATGGAGCCTGCACTTTTAGCTCTTCAGAACATTCAGGAAAGATCCGTCAAACGACACTGCTGATTTAATTGGCTTCATTAATAATGTATCGAGAATGAGTGTCCCCCGCCCAAGTCCTTGTTCACTTAGCGAGAAACCTTAGCCACATTCCTGAGTGGAGCGTTTCCAGTCACCTGTCCCGGCTGGGTGAATTCCGCTGTTCCTGACCCCCAGTAGCCTTCGCAGTGCTTCCTGTCTGCTGCGTTCTGGCACATCTCACACCAAGCATGACAGCTCACAGATGTTGGGGCCTTAAATGAGAACAACTGTAAAGTCAGAGAGCCGTGTTCCGCCTCGCACCCAAGTCCCTACTGGGCTGCATTAACCTGATTTTGCAAAGGAGGCCTAACGTCTGAATAGACTGCAGCTTGACAGGCGATGGTTGTTCCGTCCAAGATGATCACGCCGGCACAGAGGAAGGGGACGTTGCTTCCGAAGAAGCTCAGGAATTTAACATCTAGAGTGACTGTGGTAGCGCACGCTGACGGTTGCTTGTTTGAGAGCAGCCTGGGCTACATAGGGAGACCCTGTCTCAGAAACAGAAAAGAACAAAGCGTCTATGTAGGCACGCACCTCAATAGTACACCTAGTGCCTGTGATGACGTTGGCCCTAGTTGTTATGTGCCAGCAGGCCGGCCCTGGGGTTTGGTCTCCGACTGGCCCTTCCATCTGTCTCTCCCTCCCTCCCTCCTGTCAGGTGTGCTGTGGTGTTGCCAGCCCTGCCCTGCCCTGCCCTGCCCTGCCTCTTACCTCCTACCATCCACCCAGTCACCAAGTCCTGACCAAAGTCTCTAGCTCTGCAGTACTACCTTTGCGTTTGTCCAGCCCCCCCCCCCCCCTTTTTAATCCCTTGGGCCCTTGGGCTTTTTTCTGGCTGTATTTCCCGAGACCTCACCACCACTTCGTGCCTGGAAGTTCTCTGTGCTATCTGCAGTAGGGTGGCCAGATGGCTAGTGGGACTTCAGAAGGGTGGACAGCTGCGGGCTGAAGAGGTGACGTCACCAGGCTGGGACGAGGTGTGTTCTGGGGCAGACTTCTCCATCACCAGGGATGTCTTCAGTTGCCTTCTGTCCCCTCCGGCACGTTCTTTTACGTTCCTCCACCAGAGGAACTTGGCCCTAAGTGGTCCTTCAGTACCACGCAAGAGAAGCCCCATTCATGTGCTAGCAATGACCTCAGCCGCCATCCGTGGGCATGAGGGTCCCTCGCCCTCCCGTGCTGGGTTTTCTCTGCGTGCGTTTGTGGTCTGCACGCAGATGGCAAGGTCCGTGGAGCTCCGCATGCCGGCTCCCTTCTGCGCAGCGTCTCCCCTCTTCTCAGCTTGCTCAGCCAGCGGGGCTGTCCCCTGAGTTGGAGGGGACCCTGAGCAAGGTGTGTGGAGTCACCTGGTGTCCTTTGAACCATCCAGGGAGCCAGCCACTAGAGGCGGTTCATATCAGTGTCTGCCCGGGCTGCAGAGGGGTCGCTCTGTGCCTCTTGACACACTGGGGTGACGGCCTGAAGCGTGGGCTATTTGAGCACAGCATAGCCAGGTGCGTCCCTGAGGAGCCTGAGGGCAGATGGTGCTGTGTCCGGCATGCCTTCCTCATCCGGCACACGCTCTGCCCAGGCTGCTTCTGAGACACAGAGGTAAGGGCATCTGCCACCATCGCTGCAGTGAGCAGGAGTCCAGGTTGGCGCTGGCAGGCAGCCTCACTGTCTGCCTTGTTTCCGTTATCCATGGGCTTCCCATGCCACGGTTTTCTCAGACTCTTGGACAGGAGTTTGCACTGTGTGCCCCGTAGAGCTATGAGCGAGAGCCAGGTGCAGGCTATCCCAGGCTGGGAGGGTGATGTGCACCCAGCGAGGGAGCAGGCATCAGAGAGAGGGCCTGCATGGCCCCAGTGAGGGTGCTCAGTGAGCGCCAGCCAGGCAGGCACAACAGTGCTGCCAGGACAGACAGCGGAACCCTGCGGGCCGTGCTGAGGGCTTCAGAACTCAGAGCACGTCTTCCGGCCACCACACAGCTGTGCAGACCAGTGAGATGGGAAGGTTGGGTGTGCTCGTGATGGTGGGACAGGGGATCACTTCACACCCTGGGTGACTGCGTCGGGTGCCCCAGGCCTATCTCAGTTCCCTGTGGCCACATGGGTTTCCACCATCAGTAGTGATTTTCTGACCCTTCTGGAGGGTGGACGTCCAAAACCAAGCCGTTGGCAGGGCCAGGTTGCACCGCAGGCCTTCAAGCCGGGTTCCTCCATGGCTCCTCGCTTCCTGCCGCCAGTGTCAGCCATGCGGCTCGCACAGCCTGCTGGGGACAGAGCCCTGCGAGCTCGGGGCTACACCCCCAGCCCTTGTTCCCTCGTGTTGAGACAGAGTCTTAGCAGTTACCCAGGCTGACGTCACACATGGCCCTCCTGACTCAATCCACCCCGTAGCTGGCATTGCAGGCAGGTGCACCGTTTGCCGCGGTTCTGTTAGCAAGCCTCCTGCATCTGATCAGGGCCTCAGTTAGATGACACAGCATGACCTCATCTCCAGATGTGTGACTTAATCCTGTCCAGGAAGACCCTTTGTCCAAATAAGGAGGCTGGGGTAGACAGCTGGAACAGAGCACGCTGGGACTTCAGCAAGTTGAGGTAGATGGGAGAAGATGCGGAGCCTGACTATGGCAGTGGAGTTGACCGCCAGTCTGCAGAAACAGGGACCGTTGGGGCCAAGTCGGGGTTTGTGCGCAGCAGGGTGCAGGAGAATCCAGACAGGCAATACGCACCCCACGCGGGCACTGGCCTGGGAAGGGTCTACAAGTTCAGCTGCTTCGACCTGGTCCCACGCCTTGCGGTGGTGACAGCCGTTGTCCTCTTTCTTGTTTCCAGCCTCCCTCCACCCTCTGGGGTCGCCCACGCCGTGCAGATGGTCAGTGCTGAATGCTACACACCCATTTTTGTTCCCAGAGTTTCCGCCCCCGCCAGGTGAAGACTGCTGTATGAGGGATGTCCCTTCTTGTCCCAGCATGACTGTGCGTTTCCTAGTGGGAAACGTCAGATGGAAACCTTCGTGGGCTTTGGTAGAGATGTCTTGACTGGCCACACACGGGATCTTTGAAGGGTCCAGGCCCTCTAGTTATACTGTAGAAGAAGTCATTACATCGGGGCGATGCAGTGGGGTAGGGTAAGGCTGTGGACCTATGCAGAGGGGTCCCGGCTGCTCGAGTACCAGGTTGGGGGTGCCAGTCCGCTATGGTGTAGGCTGAGGAGGGTGTGGAGTGTTGGCTGAGTAGCGGAAACATTGCAGTACTCGTAGCCTGCACACTAGCGTGTCCTCGTGCCTAGGGTAGAGGCAGACGCCAGGCCTTGGCTCTGCAGTGTGGGCCAGCTGACCCCGACAGCTCTCAGAGCCTTAGCGCTTGGCATGCCAGTCAGCTGACCCGGTGCACACCTTCACAGGTAGGTAACACCCCACAGATACCTGAGCGACCTCGTAAACAGACGTGTAGGTGGGACAACGGACACCTCGACACAGCCTGTGTGTCCCGGGCCTCTTCTGTCCAGCCTGTTTCTGCACACGGGGGGATTATGAGAATGCAGAGTGCAGGCAGAAGCCCCCCCTCCTTCTGTGTGGGCCCTGCGATCTTTCTGTATCACTCACTCCCAGGCGTTAATTAAATACTGAGAGGGTGACTAATTTCTCCTGACACCTTGCTATGTCCCTGTGTTCTGTAATTATGTCCAGAGTCACAGCTGCCAGAATGGCCAAAGGGCAAGAAGGGGAGGCAAGATTTTGCGATCGTAAAAACAGGCAGGTAGAATCATTTTTCTGTTCATGGGATAGATGTGTCTTTTTGCCCATTCATAAATGAATCACCTCAGGTCACGGTGCTGGGTCTGATGGCATCCCTTCTTACAGGCCACACCCGCATATAAACAAGCCCCCAGGAGGATGTCTACAGGAAGTGCCTTGGTACCTACTTGGGTACCAAGAGGGCAGATCAGAAGCATGAGTACACTTTTTCCGGTGCTCAGGGTCCCATTAGGGCCCCCCGACTGCAGCCCTGTCCCCTGCTCTACTCTGCTGACAAGCCCTGACCTGCGGCTCCGGGGCTGATGGGTTAGGAGCCCCGAGGTCACGCATAGACCCTACAGCCTTGTATGTTTACTCTTGTCTACTGTGGTTATAAAAAAATGTTCAAGGCCCAAGTTGGAGATTCAACATAGCTCTTGGAATTTTTACTTTCTGCTTATTTTCCTTGTAAATCTGTTGTTTTAACAGACTTATTATTTTTTTTTTTTTAATAGCCAGCTCAGCCTGACCTGGGGCTGGGGCCGGAGAGCATGTGGTGCCCGCCATCAAAACGGGCTCTCTGAGGTTGCCTACGCTTGCCTGAGCAGGTGCTTTGGACCGCTGAACCATCTCGCTGGCCCTCAGCAGGCATTTAAAAAACTCCGTCACACGTTTTCCTGTAAGGTTTGCCTTTTTTCTGTGTTGGGGCATAGTTACACAGCCTGTAGCTTGTCTTTCCTCGCACCAGGTGTCCCTCACGGTGGCCTCTACCCACATGCAACACGCGTCAGTGTGTGCAGAGCAACGGTTCTCCCTGGCTCTCAGCTTCCGGTTTTCAGTGCTCGGTTGGCTGGCCTCCCGTGGTGGAACAGTGGACAGGGACATGCGAAGCCAGTCACTCCATAGCCATGATGCCAGCGAGGGAGCGGAAGGACTAGGGTCCCCGTGTTCCCTTGAGGGACCAGACCCAGGGCCTGCGAAGCCTGTGCCTGGTCCCCGCCTGTGCAGAGCCCCAGCAGCTCTGGGTAGCGGCACCCGTGGCCTAGTGACTGGGCCTACAGCAGCAGCAGCGGGGTGGTGAGGACATGCCTGCTATTCTGGATCCCAGCAAGCCCACCAAGCTCACTGCTCTGATAGCGGAGGCACAAATTCACGTGCACATCCTTCAGGCAGGTCTTGAGTAGTCCACGCACAGCAGGGTTTCCCTCGTCTCCCAAACCAAGCGTAAGCTCGAGCTTATGTAGCCATAGAGCGCACAGCACAGAAGATGCCTTCGGTGACTCGCCTTGTTTGTTTTGTGGCCGTCCTGTCTTGCGCAAGCTGTGTCCTCAGACAGCTGGTTCATGAGACCTGCTGCTGCGTGTCTCCTGGCTCTGCCCCCAACACCAGACTGGGCGTGAAGGCCGAAGTCTTGAGGAGACTGAGCACATCAGGGCAGCCGTGACTAGGCAGCTGAAGGCCCTCAGGAAAGAGAGACAGCCGCAGAGCTGCTGCACAAAGTGGCAGGGACCGTGGGCTAAGTGCTCCAGCAGGAGGAAGGGAGGGGCTTTTAAGGGAGATTATGGCAGTACGTTGTTTGATCGTAGTTGCTTTTTTTTTAATCATAGTTTTAATTTAAACCATTCATGGATTGTCATGCACGGCTTACAGCTGACTTATGGCTCAATCTAGTCGGGTCACATGTAGCATCTCACTGAGTTCCTGTTTATGTATAACCTAAGTTTGCAGGAGGATTTGTGGAGGTATTCTGTTTTTTTTATGTCTGCTATGCTTTGTGTGTGTCCTTTCTGAGCTGCATTTTCTGATGGACCCTTTCAAGTCTGGTATTTTGGCCAGGTATTTGTGAGACTGTCCGTGGTTCTGCAAATTACGGTAAACCGCTCCATTTATAGCAGAGTCCTTTGCATCAGTACTGATTAACTTAAATAGCCACAGACCACTTGGTCGTCCTCGGCAACTTCATTTTCCCATATGGCCTTTGGCTCTTGACGTGCAAATTACATCTGCACTGTTTCTGTGCCCATCCTGGAGATTTACAGTAATTACTTCATGAGCTTTTAACTCACAGGAGAAAAAAAGATTCATTAAAAATGCATTTACATTGTCCTGCAGGTGTCTCTCCAGGGGCAAAGCCAACCTCTAGCTGTGAAGCAGTGCCTTGAGGTCCAGAGCGAGAGGGAGACAGAGACAGAGATAGAGACAGACAGAGCGGGTACACGACAGAGGATGAAGAACACGGAGGAAGAAAGGAGGGAGAGGGAACGCTAGGATGGAAGTAGATCCTAGCAACGTGCTTCATAAGTACGTCAGCAAAACTGAGGAAAGCGGCCAGAGGTGGCTTTCAGATAGTGGTGGAGTAATGCAACCCCGAAAACATTTATATACAAAAGCATTTATGTTAAATATTTTCGAACCTGGATTGATATGTTCCAAAACAAAACGTGGTCAAGTCCACAATAAAAGTGCTAACCACACTCCCTTGGGTGGCGCAGATCAAGGCTGGCCTTGCACATTGCACCTGCGTGCTCTACCACTGAATGACACCCCAGAACCCCGAGGGCTGTAACAGACCCTGACCGGGTAGCGATACCTTGAAGCTGAAACTTTGTCTGGGCTCAGTAAGGTCTACTTAAGTAGGAGAAGTAATCAGCGCTGGATAATAGGACGTGGAGCCTGATCCTTCACAGACGGGAAGGGGTCTACAAAGACGTAGCAGGAGGGGCTGGGGAGGGGAAAGAACGAGGCTGTATTAGGCACCCACACAGCGACCCAGGGCTGAATGACAATACAATGGTGTAAACATTATATACCTCAAATGGTGACTGATACAAACTTTGGAATTAAAGAGAGAGAGAAGGGAAATAGAAACTCTTCATACTAGTCTGGTAATGGTTGCCAGGGAATTCGCTTGGGGAGGCGTTTCATTTCCCAGAAACGGCTGCACTCAACTAGAGGTGGGGACATCCTTTCCTATCTAAGAGGGACAGAGAGAGTGTGGACAGTCCGCCCGTGGAGAGGAAAACCTTCGGGACACATCCCAGGCTCTTTTCTCTTAGGTCTGTGTACCAGCTTCTCCCACAGTCAATCGACAATGCTCCTTTAATCCTGAAACGTGTAACACTTAGCAGCCAGAACACTCAAGGTATAGCACTCGCGTGAACGTACCAATCCGGATCCGGCAGATGCTCCTTATCCCCACAAGTGCTTACTTCTGCAGGGCAGCCCCAGTACACCATCTGCCTCTGAGCAATCTCAGCCCCTTACCTACAGGCGTCTTCTCTGAGGAGCTCCCAGGCCCCGTGTCTCGCCATGCTGTCACCCGCAGTGAGGTGAGCCAGGGTCCCTCTCTTGTACTTCTCTTCAATTATCCTCTCCATCGCATCTGCTCCATAATTAGACATAAAGAGAACGTGGAACCTGCTTTTATCCAGGAAGGTGTGGGCGTGGCCCGTGGGCCTGAAGACACCTCGAAGCAGTTAAGAGGGTCAAGCCCTGCTTCGGCTTGCCGGCGCTCCTGGTGGGATAGCCCTCCAGATGCAAACCTGGCTGTACCCTCCACCCGAACCGAGGCTCAGAAGGTGACAGAACCTTCACAAAGAATGCAAAGGAGTAAGATCCCTGGGGTGTGCCCATGAACGTTCCAGTCAGGCTCCAGGAACTGGGCTAGTTCCCAGGTTGCTTGCGGCAGCGTGTCACCTGCCCCAAGGCCTCCTGCCATGGTCGCATCTTTGTGATGCTCTTCACCACACGGTCTTAGTAGAGCCTAAGACCCAGGCACCATGGTGCTGGACCTCCGTAACAGTGAGGGAAACGAGCACTGCTCTGCGCTCCTTCAGGTCCGCACAGTCTTGCGACAATAGGGTGTTTACTCGTACAGGTCTGACTCACTTTACCTAGGAATACGGTTGCACCCATTTACTTCTAAAGGTCTCCAGTGTCTCTTTCCTTACAGCTGAGTAATATTCCATTGTGTAAGCACATATCTTTTTTTTTTTTTTTTTTTTTTTTTTTTTTTTTTTTTTTTTTTTTTTTTTTTTTTTTTTAAATCTGTTTCTCAGTTGAATGGCATTTGGATTATTTCCAAGGTTTAGCTTGTACACATGGCTGCACACATATTGGTATAGTCTGAGCTTTCCAGTTCTTCTGGAAAAGTACCCAGGAGGGCAATAGTTGGCTTGGATGGGACCTCCAATCCTAGCCTTGTGAGGAATCTGCTCATGGATTTCCATAGCGGTTGTGCCGGTCTACACTCCCATAGCCAGTGGAGAAGGGTTGCTTTTTCGCCACAGCCTCTCCTGTGTGTTGTTGGTTGACGTCTCAATGATAGCCATTCTTTCTGGAGTAAATACAATCTGTTAGATACACTGGATAACTGTGTAACGCAAACACTGTGTTCAAATTCAAGAAACAGCCGGAATGAGAAAAAGGAGCAACCCCCCCTCCCCCAAGAAACTAGGGGGAAAGATGGCTATAGTAACGGAGAGATGACAGGGCCAGGTGGTGTATACACGTGGTGAGACATGGACCGGAGCCCGGGGAGGGCTGCCTTCTGCCGCCTGAGGTTCCCGGAAAGCTGGGGTCAAGGTTGCGGATGGCGGCTCATCCCGTGAGTGCCCTATTCTTCATTTATCTGCCACATGACACCAATGGTTGCCCCTTCCCCTGCTTAAAGGATTATTTGTTAGCATTTACGTAAGCTACGTGTCTGGAAACATTCGCGTGAACTCTATGTCTGTTAGTATTTGCACGAGCTACGTGTCTGTTAGTATTAGCGTGAGCTACGCGTCTGGAATATGCTGTATCTATTAGAGTAGTGACGTATATTCCTTAGCCATTTTTTTTTTTTAATGCTAAATAAAAAGAAGAGCTTTCTGAGGCTCTGGGCTCACTGAGGAAGAGAAATCTCGGTGAGTCCTCTGAAGCTACATTCATCAGGTCTTGTTGTTGTTTTTTTCGGCACCGGACCAAAAATCATACAACAGATGTGTTTATATACCTATACAAAATAGCTTGGATAATTATGCTGACAATTTCTGCTGGCCTGCTGAAATGAGGTAGTTAATACCTTTTTTTCTTTTTAATTTCTCATAACTTTTTTTTTTTTAACACGTTTACATGCTTCTTCTATTTGGTAATCTAAACAACTAATTTAAAGACAGCATTATGGAATATAATAACCATGGTTCAATTCCTATTATTTTGTTTAATGATATTCTGTAGGGTTCTTTTTTTTTTTCTTCTTAATATTTCTTCTCTTAAAAGTACCACACTCTCGTAACTGCGTGTCGCTGAGCTTCTGGCATTCCCACAGCGGCAGGCGTGTTGTCACTCTTCACAGTGCTGTCTTGCCTTGGTCGCTCCTGCTGTGTCTTCCTGCAGGGGCCGTCCATAATGACTGTTCCTGAGGAGTCTCTTGGGGTGCAAAGGCACTAGTTTTAATGTCCATTTACCTGTGCAGTCTCTTTGTAGGGGTTAGCTGTTACAGCGCAAGCTTCCGCAGTGAATATCTCGGCATCTGCCCTCATGCGCACACACACTTCCTTTCCACTGGCCAACACCCACAGTGTAGCTTGGGTCTCCCATGCCCACCCGCACCCCTAGCTTGAAGGTTTGATTCTAGCTTCATGCTGTTGAAGCTCAAGGAAGCTAAGAAGAGAGGCATATGCCAAGTTCTTTACGGCATTCGCGGTGTCCTCAGTAGGAATTTGGGGTCCTGGAGATCTTGCTTCCCAGCCATGAGGTGGCCCTTCCTCATGAGAAGACAGTCATCCGTCAGTGACTAAACCCTCGCAAACCATGAGCCCAAATAAAGCTTTCCTCTTTTGATACTTCTCTTTGGTATCTGCTACAGGCACAGAAAGCTGCCTAGCTCCTAGCATGACTCTCCTGCTGCCTAATAGCAGGTGTACACTTCACTTTGAAGAAGCTACAAATGTGTTTTTTTTGTTGTTGTTGTTGTTGTTTTTTTTTTTTTTTTTTTTTTTTTTTTTTTTTTTTTTTTTTTTTTTTTTTTTTTTTTTTTTTTTTTTATGTTGGGCTATGTGTCAGCCGCCTGCCGTCTGAGGTTTCAGGGAGAAACTGTCTCCTGGAGGCTCCAGCTTCTAGCACCCATTGCATGCTGTGCCTCTGACCTCTCCTTTTCTCCTTCTCTGACTATTCTTCCTCACCTTCTGTGGTAAGGAATGACCTTGTGATTGTACCAGGCTGACCCAGTCAAGGTTCTTCCTGATTGAAATTGAGAAAGCCCTGATCCTGGCCTATTTAGAATTTTTGTCTTCTTGATTCATTTTCACAGTCCCTATGTATCTTGGAAGGTTCTCCAAGTATGTATGGAAGATCTTATGGATTTCCACAGGATCCTTTGCGATTCACCCTTTTCATCCCTAAATACGTAAATTTGAATCATTTTCCTCTTCTTTTGATTAGTCTCAATAAAGATTTTATTTAATCTTTCAAAGGAAGATTTTCCTTTCCTTTCTTCCTCACAGATTCCGCACTTCCCTGTGTTGTTTTCTTAGTATCAACTGTATTAATTTCTTTTCTTTGTAACTTCCTCCCTGTGACCTTTGGATTTGATTTGTTCTTTTACTCCAAGTTTGCAGATCAACATCAGGTTGTTCATTGGACCTCATTCAGTCTCACTCATGTGCGAATTCATTGCTCTAACTTTCTTAGGACTGCTTTCCTTGCGCCCCATAAATTCCAGTATAGGGTGTCGGCATTGTCGCTTACTTATAAGTGCTGTTTGATTTCTTCTTTCACTTCATCTGTGACCCATTGGTAGTTCAGGAGGTTGTTATTTAAATTCTAAAACCTAACGTATAATTTTGCGGTTCCTTATGCTATTTATGTCTACTTTCCTTGCACTATGGTCAGATGATATGCATGGGACAATTACCCCTCCTTTGCATTTAATTAGGCATGTTTGGTGGTCGAGTATATTGTCTGTTTTGGAGAATAACCATGTGCATCTGAGAAAAACTTTTTTTTTTTTGAGGTGGAATGGAATTTTTTTTTTTTCTCTCTTAAACCTCATTTGTTTGTGTGTGTTATGGCTGGCTCAACCCGCCCTGGGGTGGGGGTGCACAGCATGTGGTTCCAGGGATCAAGGAGTGGTCACAGCTCTCGCCTTACCTTAGATTTCCTCTGCAGGTGCTTTAGACCACTGAGCCATCTCGCTGGCCCTGGAATGCAATATTCTGCACACATCTATCAAGTCCATTTCCTCGTGGGGATAGTTCAGTTTCAATATTGTTTGTGCATTTTGTCTAGTTGATTTCTTTGTGACAGCAGGTTATTGGCATCTCACATTACAGTTGTGTTAGTGCTCACTTCATTTATCATATCCATTATTAGTATTTGTTTTTTTGCTATAGTTGAGTGCATTCGTATTTGGTACATGCTCAGTTGCGTTTGTTATCTCTTCTTCTTGAAGCTTTCCTTTAACAAGTTTGTGGAGACCTGTGTCTCTTCTGATGAGCTTGGGTTGGAAGTTCACATTGTCTGCAAATGCCGGAGCTATCCCTGCTTCTTTCTGGGTTCCTGTCATGTGGAGCATTGTGAAAAGGTTGTTTGTGCTGTTTGCCCTGTCTCTGGCTTGCTCATTGACGCTAATATGCTTCTTTGCTTCATCTTGCAGCGGTTGTATTGATTTTTCATGGTCCCTTGCTATTTTGAAGATAGCTTTATGATCTTGGCCACTAACCGCAGTCCTGTCTTCTCAGTCTGATAGTTTATCTTTGCCTCTGTTCCATCTGTTGGATGTGCTGTCAGTGGAAGTTTTCATCTCCTGGGTATCTCTTTGGATCTGTTCCACAGCTTTCATTTGTTTCCTATGTAGTAGTGCCAGGGATCGAACTGCAGTCCTTGCGATTGCCTAAGCTTTTCTGAGCAAGCAGTTTCGACTGCTGAGCCATCTTGCCAGCCCCTCTATCGTTTTTGTAACCTCTTCTGTCTCTGTAGTCTGTGTACTATAGAGTGCTCATATATTTTGGTTTAACCATCATTTCTTTTTTATCTGAAATTATTTTTTCTGCAGCCACTTGTACTTCTTTCTTTCTTTCATTCTTTCTTTCTTTCTTTCTTTCTTTCCTTCTTTCTTTCTTTCTTTCTTTCTTCTTTCTTTCTTTCTTTCCTTCTTTCTTGTCAACATTTCAGAAAGCTCCAGTGTGGGGCTTCTGGTTTCTCCTGTGTCACTGGGCTTTTGCACTTGCCCTGGGTCGGCTGGAGGTCTGGGCTTGCGTTTTGCTTCTGTACCTTGTCATTTTGTCCTTTTCTTTTTTAATCTTTCATATTGATGCCTTACCACTGGCATTGTTCCTGTCCTAGGAAGTAGATGTCTGTTCCTCAGAGACACCACCTAGGAGTAAGGGATGCTTGCTGTGTGCGTGTGTCCCAAGAACCTATCTCCCCAGTGTATTAAAGGAAGGACGTGGCTATCTTCTGGGCCCTGTCCTCCGTCGTTTCATACTGGACTGTGGTGGTGATTATTCCGTCAGGTGTTGTCAGTGAGGGAGAGGAACTGGTTACAGTCAGCGTGACCTCCTGGAAAGAGTAGTACAGCTAGCTATAGCAGTAACGTCAAGCACGGCCTTGGAGCTGAGGAGCTGTGGAAACTATTAATTTGGTGCCTTTAGCCCCAGCAGCAAGCTCTACAGTTACATAAGAGCAGACCTACACCGGGCACTTGGATGCAGTGAGTTTTCCCGTGGCACATGGATGTCACCTGTGGGCCCCAGTGGGCCATGCTGGCAGCACTCCTGTCCTTTTCTCTAAGACACACCCTCTCATCTGAAGCAGATATTGTGGAGACACGTAACTCTGTGCCTGTCAATCCCACGTTTCAGTATTAAACTCGTAAACACAGGGACACAGCACCTGTGCCTTGAAAGCTCAGTTTTAAAGGTTAAAGAGCAGAGGACGCTGAGTGTCCCTTTCTGAGTCCAGACACAGTGCAGCGCCTGCAAGTGACTGCTGGGGAAATGCTCTCTGCCTGTTTGGAGCTTGCAGCGTTTGTCGAAAACATGGATCATCGCACATCTCTTCATCCTAACTCACCGTCTTGTCGTAGCACATCTTCACCGTCTTGTCTTTGCCCGGGTCCAAGTGCTAGGGATCTGAGCGCCGCTTCTGCTGGACCTTTAGCCTGACAAGCTCTTTGTGTCCTCTGGTGACATAAGATGGTCCCAGACTGTAAAGGTTTCCCTCACAGCAGCCTCTGCGCTCCACCCTTGCAAGCTTGCGCTGAATTTCGTTGACAAGAAAAGTAAAATTTTGGTTGGTTCGTGTTCTGCTTCCCTTACCCACCAACCTACTAGGACCCCCAAATGCAGACTTCATGATTGAGTTGGAATGGCAGGCCTGGAGATAAGGGCACAGCATGCACCCAGAATTGTGAGCGTCTTAAGTTCTGCCCAAGGATGACAGTCCTCTAAGCTATCTTGACATTTCTCCTGAAAAGGAGGTCCTCTGTGTCAGCACATCCTGACCCTAAAACCAAGCCTTAGTAAGTGGGTGGGTGGCACTAGCACAGTGCCTTCTGGGGGGTGACCACCCAGGAAGGGGGGCCTGTGTATGGTGAAGACAGCCCCAAGCCAGGCGTAGCAGCCGTAGAATCTGGACCCAGCTGGAAACAGGTAAGGACTTTGTGCCCATGTGTCCTGCCTGGGCAGGAAGAAACTGAATGGCAGGTTAGGGACTGTCTTACCTACTTTTCTCTTGCTGCTGGACGAAATGCCCCGCACCCTGGATTAAGGAAGAGAGGCCTATTTAGCTCACAGTGCAGGTTTCAGTCCATACTCAGCTGGCTCCAAGGCAGGCTGGCTCATGACATCGAGCAGCATTCCATGGTGGCAGAAAATCAGCAAGCATCAACCCAGTGACTGCAGAAGCCACTGGCTTCTCTCGCCTCCTTATGCTGTGATGCAGATCACCTACCCTATAGTGAGAATAGCACTCATGCCCATAATCCCAGCACTGGATCAAGATTTAATCATGAACTCCCGAAGCCACGTCATGAATGCATGAGGCTTTGAAGGGCCAGCTAGGCACAAAGCCTAACAGGAACACCAGTTTCCGGCTGTGGTCCTGGTCCCGGCGGGCCAGCGTCTGTTCCCCTTCAGCGAGACCTGAATGCCGCGGTCTTGCCGGCCAGCGTGGACCTGGCTTTTCCAAGCTGCTCCTGTTCCCAGGCCATGGCCATAGACCCACGGCACTTGTTGTCCATGCAGCACCCAGAAGCACCCTGACCTGGCTCATGCTGAGCTCTGAGCCCAAGGGAAGTGAAGAGGCGCTGAGTGTGCAGCCAGTGATAGGGATCCCCTCCCCCCCCCCCGCTCCAGGCCGCAGGGCAGGGTACACCCCCCGCATGCCCGTCACCCGTCAGTACTTGGTCAGCGCAGCACCCGCCCCGTTCTTCATGTCCCTTTCTAACTCGGAGCCCGTGAGAAGCAACCAGGTACCCCAGTTCCTTCCCAGCTCCCCGAGAGCCATACCTGGAATTGGGGTGCCCCTGAAGCCTGCCTTTGGTCCCCATGAGGCCTCTCCGCTCTAAATCACAGGGCAACTCGTTCTTGCCACAGAAGCGGGCAGATCAGACCCCAAGCAGTGCTTGGGAACGGTAGGCACAGTGCTTACCCTGCTTCCACTGGGGTGGCGGCAGGGGCGGCGTGGACGAGGAGCAGCCGTGGCCACGAAGAAAAGCCAGACAAAGTCCCGGGCCAACCCAGGCAGCAGAAGCTGTCTAGTTAGGGACGCCCAAACCTTTCTCCCATCAACTCTGAGGTTCCCATTTCCTGTAACCCACGCTCCCTCTTCAGCATGGCTGTGTGCCTCACCAGATGGTCGAGTTTCAGCAGCGGGCCTTGGTTTTCCAGTGGTAGCCATCGTAATGGTAGAGGCACTATACATTTTTTTTTTTTCTACATTCAGTTGTTCTTGCCTGTATCTGGTAATGGGAATTCCTAGTTGGGAGACCACACTACGTATGTGTCATAGCAGATACTTGGTTAAGTGAAATTCTCTATCACTTGTACTTCTTTTGAGTTTTCATTCTACTTTGTACTGTCTTTAAAAAAATAAAATTAAGAAAAGTAAGAGGGAACGGTTATCCAATCCTGTAAATACAGTCTGTTCCAAATGGGTCTTTCTGCTTTTCTGCTAAGATCCAATTCTTACATGGAAACCAGTCCCCCAGAACCACGGCCTGTGGCCGTGTCCATAGGTAGTTTTTATGGATCCACTTCTCTTTTGATGCAGTATTAATTCATCTTGATGCACTACCAACTCCAATTAATTGGAAGCAGTCGTTGCAGCTCCCTTTAAAAGAAAGGGCAGAATTAAGCTTTCTTACGTAAGAAATCTTGCTTTCACAACAAATACAGTAGCATAAATTTTATTCTGCCTTGAGGAAAGCGAATGGGAGACGTCTGGGTCCTAACGGAATGCGGTTTAAAAGAAAGCGCAGCGTTTGGGGTGAGTGTCATCCAGATGGTTATTGCTCCTAACCCATCAGGAGGTTCACGTCAAACAATGCGTTTAGGTCAGGGTGAGTTAGGGTTGACCTGTGCATCGTGCTTGGCCTGAGAAACGTGAGACGGACGCAGCCCGCACTGCCTGCGGTGCCGTGAGGAGCTCTTCTGAGGGCTTGCGCTTGCAGGCCTCCCGGAGGGTTGGACAGCACACAGGTCCCCGGTGCTCAGCCCAGTGTTCAGTTCTGTAGGTCCCGGATGCGCTCACAGGCTACTGAGGGGCTGCTGCGCAGAGCACACGTTGAGAAGCAGACCTCAGACCCGAGGAGGCGGGCCTGGTTCTCCATTTTAGCTTTATTCAGCTCTTACTCATTAGTCAGTGCTCCCCCTGAGCCCGCCGGAAACACTTAGAAAAGCACCCCCGCTGCTGGATTGCAGCGCACGGCACGTACTGGCTTTGTTTCCGGTGCAACTTCCGGAATCCTGTAGGAACATTTTCACGGATGGTTCCTGTTCACCTCGCCGTCTGTGGCACACTGCTTCAGGGATCCCCACGGAACCCCCAGGCCAGGGATGCCCGAGGCTGTTATATCAGTGGGCATCAGTGGTACCCATCGTCCCAGAGTGGGCTTCAAATCTCCTGGATGACGCACAGTGCCTAGCAGGATGCACGTGCCGTGTCAGTCGTCCTTGGGGGCAGTAATACCAGGAAAAGTCTGAGCGTGCACAGGACCAGGGGTTTCTCTGCTCCCCACCCGCCAGGGAATGACTCGCCTTTAGAGTCTGTGATTTGTGGAAGGCGTCGCTGACTATGTCGGAGGTGTAGAACGTTGCTCTCAGATCCTAGGCGCCGATGTGGGCGCACTCTTCCCTTACGGCAGCACGGTGATGCATTTCACCCGGGTCGCTGCGTGTTCTCCCACCTGGAGGCACATTCAGGGCTTGAGCATGCATGGCTGACTTTTGGCCGCGGGCCACAGCGCTTCCCGTCCGGGTCCTCCCACTGTGCTCTGCCTGCTCCCCCTGGGGGCCCACCTGTGCCCCCCCACATCCCAGCCAAGATGGAGGTCAACCTCCACGCGCCTGAAGAATATACTGGATTCTCGGGCTGTCCAGAGTTAAAAGGAAAGAGGGCTTTCCTGGTGGAACCAACAGAAGGCATTTACCAAGGCTTTCAGCTTAGCAGGTACGGGAGAAGACGCCTCGGATAGTCTTGTGGGGCAATTTTGCGCTGTTGTATTTTATTTTAGCTCCCCCCCGCCTTTGGCAACACGGTAACTTTAATTTGAAATACGCAGTCATCCACTCCATCATATCATTTGATCTGAGGAATTTAATTACTTGTTTAGATTCTGCCTTATTTTAAGGAGGATTTACGGTGATTTTATCTAAATTGTGGGGTGGGGGAGTAGCTGTCTGCACAGTCCCCTGTGGATTTATAATCTTCTGGCTCTGTATGTTTTAAATTAAAAGCTGTATGACATTATGAGCTTTAAATAAACGCTGTTTAAATCATCTTAAAGGACACAGCTCTTTCCGAGTGTTGGGGATGTGCGTTTCACCAGCCGCCTTTCTTCCTCACTTTCCCTGATTCCAGCCTCACCTGCTAGAAGGAAGTGAAACGGGCTGCCTCGCCCCCCACCGCAGCCGCCCCACTCCCACCTCCCCTCACGCTGAGAGCCCTCCTTCCCTTTTCTGCCTCTTGGCAAAGAGGGAACTAAAAGCAACCCGCGCTCATTAGCGGGTGATCTTCTGTGTGCTCCCGCTTGCCCGGCCCTCTCTTAGCCAGGAGAGAAGAGAGGAGTCCTTCTGAGTTCTTCAGAGAAGCCAAGTGCAGGGTGGGCCCCGAAAACCTCCCATTAGGCGGGCTATGATCACAGACCGCCCCAGGAGGCCTCTTCCCGGAGCCCTACTTGCTGTCTTTTATACTCCATAAAAGGTCATTGATTTCTCCAACCTACCCATCATGCCTGAGCAATTTCAAGGGTCCAGAAGGGCGGGGAGACTGAGATTTACTTTCTGCCATTTACAGCGTGGCAGTAAGATACAGCTTGTCCCAGAGATCCGAGGAGAAGATAGCCAAAATGCTCCAGATGAAATTGCACCTCGCAGGGCCGCCGCGGGCACTGTTGCCACAAAAAGCACGGAAACGCAGGAAAGAGAGGTCTTTCTGCTGCTGTAACGGCGGAACCACCAATGTCTGTGTCAAGGCCAAGTGTCCGGGGGCTGGCACAAAAGGGGCGTTCGCTGCCTCATTCCCTAAGGGAGGTTGGTGAGTTGCCGTAGCACGGACGGAGCCCTGGGGTCAGCAGGTCAGCGTACCTGGGGCCACTGTCCTCCAAGGCCCTGCCAGCACATTCTGTCATAGGCTATGGTCTCTGTGCTGGGGTACAGCGTGGCAGGGTCCACAACAGGCCCTTGTGGTCCGGCCACCAGCTGCCCAGGTGGTAGAGGGCCCGTGCAGGGGAGTCCGGCTTGCGCCTGCGTTCATTCAGGGATTTGTAGTAAAGGTAGGATGGAGTAGTCAGAGCCTGCTGCGCCCCTACCTCTCCTAAGAGAAAGATGCGAAGGGTAAGGCAGGGCCCAAGGGTGGCCCCAGAATTTCAGCGCCTCCAAAGAGGACAGCGAGCTTGTGTCTGTAGCTGACCTAGACAGCCCCAAGTGTTGGCATCTGGGGAGAGCAGACGTCTTAGGGCTCACACCTGCTGCCGCTGTGTCCCTACATGAAGAGCCGACACTCTGGTGAGGTCCAGGGTGGACGCAGGCACTTCGAGATCAACACCCATGTGTGCGTATTTGCGTACTGTATGCTCACATGTGCGTGACCACACGTGCTTGCTTACATGTAAATGCATAGGGATGCACATGTTTCTTCTGTGTGCATAGCCACACATGCTTATGTGTGCATAAATGCATGTGATTATATGTTCACGCATGCATAACCACGTTTGCTTATATGCATATAAATGTGACTATATGTGTGTGTACATAAAGGCACACATGCTTATGTGCATATCCTGCGTATGAAAATACTATCTGTCTACACACAAACACGTGTTCATATGCATATGTTCTGTATGCATAACCACATGTGCTTATGTGCATAGAAACACATGGATTTATGTGCTCATATATGCATAATCACGTGCTTACATGTATTTAAATGTATGCATGCTCATGCATACATAGCCATGTTTATGTGCATATGACTTCATATGTTTATGTGTGCACAAAAGTATACATCCTTATGTGCATATAAATGCATATGGATACATGTGTTCACATGTACACAAACCACACATGCCTCTGTGCACATATTTGCATGTATATGGATATGCATGTTTATGTAGGTCCTGACCATGCTTATGTTCACATACTACATGCCTATAGATATGTATGTTCAAATGTGTGCAGCTCTACATGTACACAAGGCCCGCTCTTCCTTTAGACAACTCCACCTACTGAAATGAGCTTTGTGGAAGTGCAATAATGGTATAGTCTTTATAGAATACCTGCAAATAACTCTCCGGTGTGCAGCTTCCTGTGACCATGTGTGTTTTGGCTGCACGCGTGGCTTACTGTCTGTACCTGTGCTTTCTTGCTTGAGGGGGACGCTGCCAAGGCATTTCTCCATGTCATCCTGGGAGGCCCACTTACGAGCCTCCAAAGCCAGTTCTTTCCAGAGCCTTGGGTCTAGCTGCATAGATCCAGAACCCACCCCAAAAGGAGTGCGTGACCCCAGTGAAGGTTTGCCCCCAAAACTACTCCAACGTCAGACTCAGAACTTGGGCACTGGTCAGCCGAGCCCCTTGACTTCACAGCCAGCCATGCTTCCGGCCCTGTGCACTGCCCAGGGTAGGGTGGCAGGCAGCAGCGGCAGGCAGGGTCCTGGGTAGGGGCTTCCACACTCGGCCTTTCTGCCTTCCTCAGGCCCCAGAGGTCGTGGTGGGCTCCGTGCTGCTCAACGCACCTTGAAGCTGCTGCGTTGGGTGGACACTCCTTAGGCCTCCTCGATGGCCACTGGGGTGAGGTTCTGGTGAGCGGACCGAGAGCCATACTGGAGACACAGGGTGTGCAGACAGTTTCGTGAGCACACACCACACGCTCTTCCATGAGTCTTTCCCACCCCCCTGCTGTTCAGTGCTGTTCTGAGGTTGCTTACGTGGACTGCATCAACCGCAGTACTGTACAGTTCCTCTACAGCAAACTGGTGACAGCAGAGCCATGGCTGCACCTTACGCTGGTGGCTATGGGGCAGCCATGGGAAGGGGCGTCCCCGCATGTTGACCCGCTTGCTTTCTGAGACTGTGGTGCGAGGTAGGTTGGCCAGCACTGCTCCACAAGCCCAGGAGGGCTGACCTTGGGCACTATTTGGACTCATCTGCGTGGCTCAGCACCAGGAATGGTCGTGGGAGTGCCACAGCAGAACCCGGGCGCTGTCTTGTGCCCCGGGCCTGCAGATATGCAGTGGCTTGGGCGATCCCATGTGTGCGCTGCCGTTATGTTCCTGTGACTGGAACAGCGCTAATCTGGGTCACATGCACGGCCCGAGAGTTGAAGGTGATGGCGCGGGCAGCTTTTAGCAAATGGGACTTGAGGCACTCTCCTTCTCCTCCGGCCACCCTGAAGCCCTTTCTCATGGCATGAGATCGAACCTTACACCTCGCGGAGACAGACGTGTTACTGGGTCCATGTTTTCTCTCTGCAGACACCGAACGCCTGTATTCAGTGGTGTTTCAAGAAATCTGCGGTCGCTACGGGAAGGAATACAGCTGGGATGTGAAGTCGCTCGTGATGGGCAAAAAGGCGTTAGAGGCGGCTCAGATCGTAGTAGATGTGCTGCAGCTCCCCATGTCCAAAGATGAGCTGGTAGAGGAGAGCCAGCAGAGACTGCAGGCGCTGTTCCCCACTGCTGCGCTGATGCCAGGTATGTCCTGCGCCTAGTGCCCCTCCCCCCTTCCTCCGTTCCCCTTCTCTGCTTCCTCCCCTCCAGTGCAGAGGGTTGGCTTTAGCCCCTAACTCTCAGCCCTGCGCCCTGGCCGTTTCCCTGGATGCTCGTGGATGTTGATTCAGGCAACCTGCTTCAGAGAATGTGTAGCAGTTTCCCTGATATCTGAGCTCCAAAAAAGACTTGCGCCTCACTCCGTTGAGTTCTCTGTTTTCGTGGTACCAGGGCTGGGATCTGGTGGTGGGCCAGCCGGCGAGGCCCGGCCAAGCCCGACGCGGGGCCTTTGCTAAGGTTCGCGGAAGATGACGTTCAGGCCGAAATCACCACTCGCTTTGCGTCAGGGAGTGGCTTTGCCTCTTTCTTTTCCGAATCAGATATGGGATTAAAGTTTCGGCAATACCTCCGACTTCAAGAAATTGATAAGCAGTAAAATCTCCCCCGAGGAGTTCGGCGAGCAGAAAGCGAAAGTCTGCCTGGGCCGGCGGTGTGCAGGCTGATCTTGCAGCTCCCTGGCTCGCTGGTGCGGGTGTCTGTCCATTCACCGGGGGTGCTCGAGACAGAACCCCGGGTCTCCTGCGTGGAAGGCGATGGGTGTAGCACTGAGCTGCACCCGCTGCCCGGGCCCTGGCCTGTGCGACGCACCTGTCCCTGTGGGCACGTACGCAATGCGCCTTGTCCCTGTGGGCAGGTATGTGGTGTCCTCTTGTGGGAGTACTTTGTTCCCATGGGCTTAGTCGCTGCTCCGCCTTTAGAAAGCAGACTTCCTGCCACAGGTGACAAGCACGGGGCCGTCCTCTCTTTCCGGTCGGATGGTACTCAAAAACGGACTATCGAATATGTCCGTAGGATCACAGCGTGGCTCTTATGTTCTCTTGTGAGGCTTCTTGGCGCCTGGGGAAGAAAAACATTATTTTGCAACAGTAATTTCAGATGTAAAAGTATATTCATATCACACATGGGGATGGTGTGGTACCTCAGTGGAGTAAGTGCCTGCTCTGGCAAGGGTGGGGCCAGGGTTCAGTCCCCGGTCCCACGTGCTGAGCTGGTCCCACCCCTGGGATGCACTGGGCCAGTGACCTGCTCCATGCACCTGTAATCCCAGCAGTGGGAGGCTGAAAACAGGAGGATTGCTATGAGTCCGAGCTGCATAGTGAGACCGTATACCAAAAAAAAAAAAAAAAAAAAAAAAAAAAAAAAAAAAAAAAAAAAAAAAAAAAAAAAAAAATAAAAAAAAAAAAAAAGAAAAAAAAAAAAAA